>AYJT01065441.1:0-26805 GCA_001278415.1 Ocimum tenuiflorum
TAAGCTGGGTTCCATCAGCCGCTTCCGCAGCTAAGCTTGAAGTGATGGTAGAGTGATGGAAGGTCTCAGCTAGAACCCTTGCATCACAGACCTTCTCAGCCGTTTGAGCCCCTGCTGGATCAGCTATAACTGGAGCTGTGATCCCAAACTTATGCTTCGCTGGTTCAGTCAGTTGCACTCTATAAGTGTTGCCCAGGTCAGTTTCATCGGCCTCTGGGCAGTTCAAGTTCAGCTCTGCAGTGTTCCTGTGCACTAAAGTAGATTCATCAAAAATAACATTGCATGTTATTTCCACAAGAAGAGTTGTCTTATTAAATACACTAAACGCCTTGTGAGAAGGGTATCCATATCTCAGGAACACTCCCTCATCAACTTTAGGTGAGAAAGTATTTAATTTCGATCTCCCATTGTTGTGAATATAACATGCTTTCCGACATCATCAAAACATCTAAATTCCTAACAACGGGTATGGATCTGGGTTGGTGGAAATGAACTATTGAAATCCGCCTAAATCGTTTAGGCAGTCTAATGCAATTTTTTGCCTTATAATTAACTATGAGTAACTTGTGTATTTTCAATTTTGTGTTTCGCTCTTGTTTTCAATTATAAATTAGTATTCAATTTCTTTTATATATAGAATAATATGATGAATAAAAATGAGTGTAAAGTGGATTTGAACTATTTGGAGGAAGTGTCATAGTGTTATCAATAGAAAAATTATCATGGAGAATCTTCATTAGTTAATGTGTCAATAGTTCGGGTACGTAACAATGGATCTCAACTTAATTAATAATACTAAGAAACAAAGGGCGCGGATCCTTCATTATACGCTTGTGTTATTCCGTGTTACAAATCGAATTTTTATTATGTTTTAGCTAACACTTTATTTTCAATTTTAATTGGATGGTTCAGTTTAGCTTTGCGGACATTACGCGATTTTATTAGATTCAATAGGATTTATAATTATTTTTAGAATATTATTGAGAAATAATCCATATAATTAGCAATAATTAAAAAAATACTATGGGTTCCAAATTGGATATAATAAAAACATGCATTCTTCATAAAACTAAACTAAAGCATACAAAATTAAAATTAGAAAAAATATGTAATATAAAACATAAGAAGAATGTCGAGTGTAATATGGAGTGTAACACAAAATATAAGGTATAAGCACATGTCAAATACCTAGAAACAAGGAAAATTAGAAATTGTGTTGAGACACTACAAAGTCATGTTTATTTACCAAAGATATTCAACTATTTGGTTGGAAATGTCCAAAATACACTTACTTTGAAAGTCCCATGAGTTTCTTAGCAGTTTGTTTGGCTTGTTGGGGCAGATGGACAGGGCCTCAATACTAGGTGATGCAATTGACTACTTAAAGGAGCTCCTACAAAAGATCAACGAACTCGAGGCCATCCCTGGCACGACAATGAACACGAGCTTCTACCCGCTGACACCGACCACACCCGGGCTTTCTCCCCCTATCAGGGAGGAGGTTTGCCCTAGTGCTTTTGCTAGCCCGACTGGACAACCAATTAGGGTATAACATACTAAATTTGTAAGTCTCGTATTGTTGTTGTATGTGATGATGAATGTTTTGGTTCAAAATCAGATAGGTCGAGGTGAGAATAAGGGAAGACAGAGCGGTGAATATTCATATGTTCAGTGGCCGAAAACCTAAGATTCTACTATCTACTTTGAGGGCTATGGACAACCTCGGTCTAGACATTCAGCAAGCCCTCATTAGCTGCTTTAATGGGTTTGCATTGGATATTTTTCGAGCTGAGGTATGTTTTTGCAAAGTATACATAAGCCGATTTTGACAATTTAGATAGTTGAAATATATTTATCTGTGAAAAATCTTTTGGTATTTCGCCATAACAAAACAATGAATAAATTGTTTGTGTTTTTATTTTTAATTCACTTGAAATGTTTTTTCAATCCCAGCCATCTAAGTTACCTAAAATCAACAATAGAATATGGGTTTCTACTTCTCACATAGTGTTTGGTTCTCACTGAATCTTGTTACATTTAGGGAGAGGTTTCGTGAGAAAAGTCATTAATGTGTGAGGATTAGGAGTATTAAATAAAATGCAGTATGCAAACTGGTAAAAATGCCCAACAATTATATGGAGGTCTAGTTAAAGTTTAATTCACCTTATCATACTTGAAAATACCTCCATAAAATTTAAGTGCATTTTTACATGTTGTGTATTGCATTCGTATAAGTTTTCAATTCTTACATGCGGAGAATTTTTTATTTGATCCACTTCCCGTGTGTTTTCTTTAAAACTTCAAAATCACACGGCTTATGAAAAATCTTGTTTATTATATTTTAGGGATTAATTATACTCATTAATCACATAATAACTTGTGCGTATATTACTAGTAAATATCAAAGATCCATATTGGCCCAATAATACAAATATACAACTGCATGAATGTAAAAAGTATACTAATATAAAAAGCATACTAATGTAAAAACATGGTCTCATTTTATTTTGATCCCAATTAATTTATTTTTAGTCTAGTATTTTTATTTTGGTCTCATCAACAAAATTTTCATCAAAATATTCTTGCACTTTTAGTCGAAAAATAATTTTTTTTATTTTTTTTAATTCTGTTAATTATTTACGACGATATAGATAAAAGATAAGATTTTGGATTGCAATTTTTAAGAATTGCACTAAAATTAAATCTATGGAATAAAATTAAATGGGGGTAGGTTTGAAAATGCAATTCACACGGAATTCTACTCAAGTTTATCCGTGATATATTATATATATGATCAGCAATGGGGGGAGGGGCAAGAGCTAAACCCTGATCAAATCAAGGCAGTGCTCTTGGATTCGGCTGGCCTGATCTGAGTTTTGCCAAGACGACGACGACGAGGATTCAAGTTGGCCTATTAAAGCTTTCAGAAGATCTAATTCTCAATTTGTCTTCCTTCATTAATTTTTCTTATGCTTAGTTTAATTGATCTTTTTAATTTGAAGCTCTCTCCTGTAAGCTTTGATCCATTTTAATCATATTTTCCATTTAAAATAAAAAAAAAAATTGAAGAACTGCAGCATCTTTTATTTTGAAGAAATGCTCCAACCTCTGAATCCCGAATGATGTTGTTGAGTTGTTGATGAGTGTGAGAGGTTTTAGCAGACTCAGCATGCATATGTTTGCGAATGGACCGTAGTCAATTAGGAAAATATAAAATAAGAGACAGGGGGTATTTGAACCCTTCGACTATTATAACATATATGCAAATTAGTTCCTTCGTATGATTATTTGGATGAATTAACTCCTCTTAATTTGAAAAGTGGCTCCATTTAACACCTCAATTCTTTAAACCATTGATTTATTAAATATTTTACAATTTAATATTTTTTATTATCTTATACATTTTACTTAAATTATTTTCTACTTTTGATTATTTTATATGTTTATTATGATTGAATGCTTTAAATAGTATATCTATAAAAGATAATTCCAACTAGATAAATAAAAAAAGAAACAATCAAAATTATCAGCTACAAAAAACAATTTTAAGGGACACTCCGAGATTAATAATGTATTGCATTGTCTTTCTACTCGATGAAAATAATTATATGTTGCATTGTAAACATTTACATGATCATGGTGATGGAGTGAATTGCATTTTCAACTCCACGGGATACAATTACATTTTGTTTTGATGTCAATAGTTATACTTTTAGCCTCATACTTGTATTTTTTGTCCTATTATTGATGTTTTTTCTTTGCCTTTTAAGTCTCAAAAAATTGTACACACATCAAAATAAGTTCACTATGTACTATTTTATGAGTGACTTATCTTATTGTGAATGATTATATAATTAAAACTACAAATACCAATTTTTTGAAATTAAATGTGCAAAAAGTCATTACCTGCTAGGAATAATGTTTAGTTTTACTGATGTAAACCCTTGAACGTAAAAATCCTTTTAGACTTAGCTTGATCTAGCTAATAGCATGTAATAAGATAGGATTATGTAATAGATAGGCCAGTTGAAAACCAAAGAAGAGTCCAAAACCAGAAGATCAAGACAAAAGAAGGACAAAACTGATAAGGAAATCAGTTTAGACAGACCAAAACTAAAGAAAGAAGTTTGGACCTATGAACCTAGAACTGCGATAGAAGATTCAATTTTGAATCATGTAACTCCCAGTTTCAAAAGGAAACTGAGACAGTTCCGAGATAGTCCAGTTGACAGTTTCAGGGAAAAAAAAATTGTTCAGGCAACTGACCAGCTTCCAGAAGAAAGCTAAAGAACTAAGCCAATCAAAGGAAACAAGACGAACTCAATTACTGCATTTCTCTTGAGTTAGTTGATCCTAGTTAGCATCAAAAAGGAAAAGAAGAAGTGTTAGTTAAGCAAATTAGGAATGTGAGTAACGGATACCTAACTCGTCTCAAAGCTCAAATTTATGGAAGAAATTATAAATATCATGAGATGAGAAGAAACATTGGGGATTTGGCATCATTAAGAAGACACCATGAAGATTAGAGCACGCACTAACACTAATTCCACCAGAATCTACAAGAAGATAAATCAAGCCCAAACGCTTCAATTCCACCAGAATCTACAAGAAGATAAATCAAGCCCAAATGCTTAAAGCAGATTTCGTCAAACTTCATATTCTACATCATGAGAATCTGAGAATGCCCCCGTCCAACCAACGCATTGTTCATGAAGGGAACTCAAACCTTCAACCTACTGAGAACATGGAACACAGTTCAGGAGGAGATCGCAGTTCTATTCAAGTTCGTGTCTGAGTCCTTAAGCAACGATGCCCGATGACTGAGAAGATTGTAATTTGTGTTTAAAAAGCATTGCGTGCTTTAAATTGGTAGTGGATACCCTTCTAGTTGACGAAGGAAGAGAGGACGTATGAGTGATATCTCCAAACCTCTATAAAAATTCTTGTGTTAGTTTTATCGCTTTCATGTATTTACATATTTCTTATAACTGACATCTGAATGTATGTTTACCCGACAAATGATATTCAATTGTGATTGTCTGAGTTGACCAATATACCTTGTTGATACTTATTTTATTCTCAACTGCCCTTAAAAATTATTAGTTCAACTAACTCGTATAACTACGGTTGAATCTTAATAACTATTAGACAAAAATACTATTTTCTTAAGTTACAACTGACTCCATCATGCTAAATGGGTCCCAAACATAATTCTGCACTTAATGTTTATATTTATATTTTGAAGAACTGGGACCAACATTATTAATTGACCGAAAAATACAAGTATGAGACTAAAAATGCAACTATTGAAATCAAAATGAAATAATACCACGTCCTATGGGACCAAAACACAATTTACTCTAAGATCATGTCCTGATGATCTTGCTATAATGTCCCTGTTGCAAAAGAATAATTCTTCCTTTTGATTAGAGTATGGTTTGGAGGAAAATTAGTAATAAATAATAGTATTGATTTAAAATAATGTGACATAAATTAAAAATGATAAAATAAATAAACACGAAAATTGTAAAACTTAAAAGCACAAACAAAAACTAATTAAATGAAAATACAAAAGATAATAAATAAATTTAAAAATATAATGTAATTATTTACCCTCCTAATAAGGGCATAGTATAATTTTTCAATGTAAAACAATTTAACAAATTGCGTGGTTAATTTGAGACAAATTTTCAAAGTCAAGGAATACAATTAGTCCAAATAATGAAAGTACTGATTTGGTCTTGTTTTTAAACCCCTTTTAACCAAAGAAAATAATACCAACCTTAAATTGCATGATAAACTATTCACAAAATTTTCAATTACATAATAAATTATCTAAATGTTCAATTACACGACGGACTGTAAATTTTGTTCAATTATATGATGAATTTTTCTCTAACAATAGAACATTCATAGTTGAATTGTTCAATTTTAGATTTTAGTTAGCTTTCTATCACACCGAATTAAACTGATAACATGGAAGTTTGACACTACACAGTAAGTTTTCCTTCATCAAAGAAGGCAATACATCATACAATTAAATAAAATCTAAATGGTACGTCATGTCATTAAAAATTCGGACAATTAGTCATTTAATTGAAAATTTTGAAATAGTTCATCAAAAAAATTGAGAGTTTGGCCAAAAAAATTATTAGGGTAATTGTGCAAAAGTCGAGTCATATACTATTTTAGGCGAAATTTTGTACGAAACCATTTGATATATTTGTAGGAAGCCATTTAAAGAGTATCATTATTTTTTTTTTGGTCTTCTTCTTTTGCAAAAGTAATACTTTCCTTATATTTGAGTTTTGAAGTATCATATTCTAATAATGAAAAGTACAATTTGCAGCTCTTAAAATTATAATTTCCGATACTTAGATCCAATTGGTTTACATAAGGCTGCGATTCCGAGCGCGTTCTAGCTTGGAATAGCCAATTTGAGCTCAAAAAAATTGAAACTTCAGTATGTTTGATATGTTTTTTAAGAAAGTGAAGTGCAATTTTTTTTAAAAAAAAAGAGTTGTTGACTTTTTTTTTAAGAAGAGAGAAAAAATAAAGTTGAAATTTGAATTTATTTTGACTGAAATCACTTCTTAAAAAAGAAAAGTGCTGTTTTTAGAAAAAGACCATATCGAAAGATGTAAATCCAATCTCGCTCCCGTTCAGGACCATGTAATAAGGTTCCAGTCAGTTCTATTTGATCGATTTATAGACTAAACAACACATTCTAAATAACCCATGCTCGGGTATCGTGATTAAAGAGCTGATCATCGGTAGGCTAGCATTGAGGCTATAGGGTGAAAAAGAACCCCAACTACCAGTTTGGAACCAATACTGCCGGTTACGGAAACCAGCTCGTGTAAATTAGAGCCTAAATTCCATTACCCTGAGACATCGCTCGTTCAAAATGGCCATCACTATCATTTTGTCCTTGTGAATGAAGTAAACCTTGAGCAACAAACCTACTTTTGATCTCTTTCAAACTGAAAAGATTCATCCTTGTGATCAATGAAGGAAAAAGATGCACTTCTTCTTTTGTATGTGTAATATAACCAATTTCACTCTCACTTTCTCCTCTTCGAGCAAACAATGAACTCATGATGCCACCAAAGAACCAAAAATCGCACAAGAGCTATAGTACAAAAACTTCCCTCACCAAGACAAAGCCCCGATCCATACGCCTTTCATGCAGGCCAAAACTTTACTACTTTAGGACTGCTATAGTCACCGTTCACCAGGGCTTCCTTCGCTGGCTTTCCTATCATTAGATCACCAACTTCCTTGACCTTCCAACACTCGACGTGGAATTTTACTACATCAGGACCATTATAGTACACTGTTTACCGGGGCTCCAATCCTTGGCTCTCCTATCATCAGGTCACCAGCTTCCTTGACCTTTCAGCACTTGGCTGGCTGATCTTACGACTTTGCAAATACCTGTGTTCTTTGGTCCTCATCATTTCATAGTAAATTGACTATAACCATTCGTTCATTCATCTGGATACGACGAAACCATGTTAATGAAACAACAACACACTACTTTCAATCAGTTAATTCACGCTGCAGCCATACCAAACTATATAGATGGCTGATGGGAATCGTAATTGATATCTACATAGGTTGAGTGTTGGTGGCAGGTTACCATATGCTCCAGCACATTCGCATGAGACAGACTACTAAAATACCACCATAGATTAAATTCCAAAACTGCCAACGCAAGAAACCTACATCTATACATTCGACTCTGGCCAACCGGAAGTTGAAGACGAGCTTTGTGCTGACTTCTCTTTCAAGATTCAAGTTTTGATGGTTTGGAGGATATGTGATCTCCAACAGCTAAGATGGATTATGTGATCTCTGTCAGGTATTGACAAGCATTGTCAGAAACCTTCAGTGCTATTTCGTTATCATTAAGGGTAAATACCATAAAATGCCTCAAAACTTTGATTACTTGTTAAAAATGTCACACTAATCGTCCAACATTGTTTTCAAAACATGTCCCCAGGTCATAATTTTAACATTGAATTGTTTGCTTGGGACACAATCTGATGCTGGAATTTTGATCCATGTACATTTTTGAAAACATGTTGAATGTTAACCTTTTTTTCATATTTGAAGGTCAGGAAATTTTTAAAAACGTTGCCAAAGTTCTGGAGATTTTGCGGTATTTACCCATGTCATTAAACTAAAACACGCACCAATATAAATTCATTTGGACAAGAAAATAAAATACCAGTAGATGGTGCGAATTCAGCAATCAACTCGCCCAGATGATGAACTTGGCAAATGCTTAATCTCTTTAGCATCCACACCTTCAGTGACTGGTGAGTTCTCTTCTCCTTTAAAAATGGCGGTCCCCGGTTTCATACGCTGCACTTCCTCTTTTGTGAGTATTGCTATCTTATGAACCATGGCACAAAATTCTCTGCTCATGAAAGAAGGGGGGAGGGGGTCATTCATGATAAGCAAACAACAGCACAATCATGTAAATGAAGTGGGGTTCAAAAATTTTGACAAATTGCTTCAGAGAACTTGAAAAATATCTTACTCCCAGGGATCATCTCCAACAAGCATCATATCCTCCTCATCATCGGTATACACAACAAGCCAATTCTTGTTCTGTGACTTGAGTTCGCCATTAAATTCAAAGAGGTTATCTAATTCAGCAATCAACTCATTGTAGTTGTCAAACTTGGCAAGATCCACAGACCTACCAAGGGCAAAACCCTGTTTATGAACCTGCTCAAATTAAGAAACTATGAATATTTTCGGGAAAAAAAAAATGTAGAAGTCAACATTAGCAGGAGCCAGGAGAAAGATTATTTACTAGAGACGAACCTTGGTGCATCTTCGTATCGAACCAGGATGCGCTCTGCTTTGTCTATCCCTAGATGTTGGATGAAAAGACTGAACTTGCTTCTCCTGCTCGCTGGTTGCCGCTTGATTATCCACCAGTTTTGAACTCTTTGGTAAATCAGACTCTGCTGCGGGGAATTGGTGAAAATGCATCCTGTGCAGCATATGAGCTGATGGCTCATTCACAACACTTTTTTGTGATAATGCAGCATCTAATGATGTTGAGTTACCAACGAGTGGAACACCAAATAGCTTGCAGTTTCCTTCCTTCAGATTATTCTTGTCTTGTGGTTGCACAAAATCAAACTTGGACATCAATTCTCTTGAGTCGGCAATCTGCATTTGAAGGCATGGTGAAACAGGTGGAGGCATTAACCATTTTGCTTGTTGATTGTCACCTCTATGATCAGAAATCAAGGAAAACTCTCTGAAAGCACCAAATCTAACATCCCCATGTGTCTGACAAGCATTGTCTGTGCCTCGAGTATGATGAGTTTTCAAGCCAGAATCCATCAGATTGAGTGAAAGGCCAGAGGACATTGCAGTCCAGGTATTCCCAGTCATGCTAAACTTTGTGTCGTGCTCTTGAGCTAGTCGGTTTGAAGTTGTGTGATCACCAGGAGGCATACATCGAGATGCATTTCTTTGTGTTCCAAGATCTGACAAGAGACCTGTGAATGAAGCTTCAGCCCTCCCTATCCACTTCTCGGACCCATATTGTTTTGAAGCAAAAACTACATCATTTTTCTCATCTAGAGAGGAATTCCAAAGTGATGGTTTCTCAGTAGAATCTGACTCTTTGCTTTCTGCAAAAGTTGTTCTCAAGGTCGATACTTCTTGACCTTGCAAGACCCTTGGAAACCCATTGGCAGTTGAAGGGTCTGTTGTCATTTTAGATGGACCTACAGTACATCATAAATGATAGATTAAATGGGTTTTGAACTACTGGATAAAAGCAGAATGACGTAATAGTAAACAAAACTTAAACCAACCTTCCCTAGTTTGGACAGAAGAGTCAGGAGATGAAGGCAGGACACTCGGTCTAGGTCTTTTTTGCCTGGGCACTGGATGTGGATTTAGCGCAGGAGGAGAAAGAGAAGGTTCTATTTGCCAGGGTGAGACTCTCTCAGGTCGAGGAATTGCTGAAGTTTCATCCCAACGGACCTTTACGAAAGTATTGAGATAAATTCTAGAATGCGATGTTGAAATTAAGTCCTGGGACATGTTTCAGTCCAAAAGTATTTAAGACAGATGATACCTTCAAACTTCTCCATTTTGATTCTGGCCACCTTTTTGGATCAGCGTCTTCGATACCAACAACGGTTCCCGTAAACCTACCATAATTTAATTTTCAATTTTTCGCAAGTAAATATTCATATAACTCGTTAAGAAATCACAAGATAATTCTCCAATAGTGTACCTCGGCTCTGGAGCTTCTTCACCTTCAAATCTCATTTTAAATCTCATTCCTATCGTATAATTGTTTTTAACAGATTCTGTGTACTTATCATAGGGGACAATAAATTCAGCAGGGCTAGTCCTGCAACAGATCCGACAAAGGTTAAAGTATGCAATCTATCTTATCCAGGTGTAAAAACTCGTGATTTAGGATGTCAGAATTTTAAAACACACACACACACACATTCGTATCATTTTTATACAGATCAACATAGTCAATATTATTGACGAAAAGAAATGTAAAGAGACCATACATTGTGTTGACCAATCAAATATAGTTTGAGCTAACTATAGTCATATACTCTTAGAAATCCAGAAATCAGATCCCAGCTACGGGGCAATAGAAGAGAGGATGAAGGGAGGAGGGTGCCATCATACCTAGGCTTGTAATATACAGTGAACATGGTCTTAGTCTGAATGGCATGCCAAGCTGTTGCCACAACACCAAGATGCATACTATGGCTCGATATGACTGATGACGGAGCATTGCCTTGTTGCCTCATAGCACGCCTAACTCCAACACGCAGCTCCCCATTTTCTCCTCTGTAAGTGTGCAGAACTCATTCAGGAAAACTTATTATGCACAACTGCAACGCTAGAGGCATGTAAAGCAAGCCGTCAAACCTCAAAAATATGAAGGCATCCCCAGCGACAAGTCTCTTTGCACTGACAAAGAGACTCCAACCACTTTGGAGGAGGTGGCGCCGTGGTTGCCCTAGAAATCAACAATTAGACAACATTACAAACATACCATCAAACCGGAACTACACCATCATATACATAGATATCCTGATAGGAAATATAGCAATCCACATCATACAACCTTAAAAAAAGGCAGGAGAACGGGCAAGCACCGGAACAAGATAATTAAATTGAGATTTGCACATCTTCCAACCACATACCACCAATTTAAAATAGAAATATCACAGCATTTCTCTGTTCTTTTTAGTTTCATCTAATAGGACCAAATGGCATAGAGCAGGCATTTCCAAATCAGACGAAACTGTGATAAGGAAGAGCATAGATCCATTCAGTATTTACCACGAAAAATATGCCTAAACCGCCACTCATTTCCATGCAAATCTTTGGCCACTAATTCCTGACTTGGGGGTTGTAGTGACATGTCCTATCACTCGCAACCAAAAAACAACAAAACAATCAGAACAGCCAGAAAAACAAGCAATCAGGGCACTTCACGAGTAAAATCGGACTCATCCTAACCAGAGGTGGCAAACATTCATCCGCATGCCGTCTAAGCACTGAGAAGCCCCCATGGGTGCTAGTATCTGATGCAGTGAGAGTCTTGCAAAAAGAATGGACGTGAAAACGAGGTTGTGGTGCTGGAAGAGGCTCTTTTTTTACTGCATTCTCATCTTGCTGGCAAAGCAAACCTCTTTATCGTAAGGTATAAAAAACTCAAGACAGAAATAACACGTACAGCACCACGGATTTAGCTGACCTCAGGCACGGGAAATAAAGTAATCTGGGCAAACACCTCATCCGTATCAGGTTCAGCCTATCACACACGAATTATGTAGTGTTGATGATGAAAACAGAAATATTTTACGGAACAGCGTGAATATAAAACCAATGCGTTGTTAAAAATATCAACAAAATTCTTTTTAAAATACCTTTAAACTGACATTAACCACTCGGCAAAGTATCTTCGGACGAAGATTATACTTTGGCATCTCCTCATCTTTACCTTGATTAGTAGATGCCTCCACCTATTCACCAATAAAATTACCTTAAATGGAAAAATTTGTAATCACCAAAGCAAAACTAAAATTCTCGTTCATAGTACAGAAAGCAAAAATTAGATAAACCATTAACAATTCAGACCAATTAAAAACCTTCACTCAAAAACAAAAAAAGAAAGAAAAACCTGTTCTATGTGACCCTGAAGAAAATAGTAAACGAGCTCGTTTTCACGAGGCACAGTCACCAACGGGCCGGCGCATGCCTTCCACAGCTCTGTGTATAGCGCCAACTCATCATCCACTGCACAAAAAAAACAAGCAAAATTTCATGAGCCAAAAAAACACTTACCAAGTAACAAAAACAAAAATAAATAACCTTTGCCGCCGCCGGAATTACAGTCAATTAACTCATTATAGCTCTTGATCGATGCCTCAGGCGCTGCCATTTCTTCAGAAACCAATTTCAACTCAGATCTACCATTTCCTCGCCGCAACACCTCAAACAAATATCATCCAGCAAACTTCGAATTCCAACAAGTAGACGGGCGCGTGAATAAATTAGGAGATAATTTGCAGGTAGAATCTGGGAAAATCCTGCTAGATTATATTTCAACAGATTTTTGGTGAGTGTTGGAGAATATATCTCAGAGCACGAGGAGGCAATAGGGTGGTGAGATGAGAGAAAGAAGAGCGAGAAAAATTGAGATAAGCAGAAGAAATGAGAGATGCGCAGTGGAGAAACCGGCTACAGTTACAGCCGGTGAATTCGTTTGAAAAACCCTTTTTTCTTTTTCATTTGTTCGAGGAAATATGCAAAATAAATAAATAAAATCTTTAATTGCATAATAAATTATTCGAAAATTTTTAATTTGATCCAACGCTCAGTTGCATAATAGACTATTCAAAAATTTTCAATTACGTAAAAAACTATCCAAATTTCAATTATAACAAATTATGTGAATTTTTGTTCAATTATATGATAAATTGTTTTCTCCAATGATAAAAATTGATTGTGCATTGTGGACTTCCATGTTATCAATTTACCATGACAATGGAAAGCCTACTAAAATCAAAAATTAAACAATCCTACGATGTACAGTCCGTTTTTCGCCACTGAAAAAAAAATTGTTATTATAAGTGAATAAAATCCTAGTTTGTTATGTAATTGAAAATTTAGATAGTTTAGTTGAAAATTTTCGAATAATTTACCATGCAATTGAACGTTTGACCTTTTCAATTACATAACAAACTAGGATTTTATTCACTTATAATGACAATTTTTTTTTCAGTGGCGAAAAACGGACTGTGCATCGTAGGATTGTTCAATTTTAGATTTTAGTTAGTTTTTTGTCACTGCATCAGACCGGTGGCAAGGAAGTCTAATTGTGCAGAGTCAGTTTTCCATCGTTGTAGAAAATAATTCGGCATATAATTGAACAAAATCTATATAATTTGTAAAGTAATTGAAAATTTGGATAAGTTATGATGTAATTAAAAAAATTTTGAATAATTTATTATGGTAGCAGGTAATGGAGTAAGCATTTTCATGATTATTGGTTAATACAAAATGGGTGAATATTTAGGTAGAATTATTCCTCGCACTTTTATAATTAGTAGCTGCATAGATATATAGCAATGGGATGAGTATTTTATGTTATGAGTAGCATTTATGGTAAATTGGTGATGAGGCTCCTCTTATTATCTTCGAATGGTGGTTAACGGTAGTTTTTCCAAAAAGGAAATAATGAGATGTCCACACGTATACGATCAGTAGATACAGATAATAGTGAGATATTTAATGTACATCGGGTGTACGTAATCGAAATCATTTAGTATCTAATTTAATTTTAATTTTATTATCGAATACTTAAATGTTCATAAAATTTAATGTATTTTTTAAATATGAATTCAAATAATTATTATTTTTTCATAAAAATATCAATTAATTATTTTTCCTTTAAATAATTATACTAATTATTAATTAAAGAATAGAAATATAAGTTTTACAAAATTAGTAATTCCACATTTCTTATGATTTTTAGCTAAAGAGCTTGCTATCGATTTTACGAATTGAATATTATAAAGCTCAATTTTGACTCATCTAAACAAACTTCACTGAATGAGCTTGAATGAGTTTTATCAAAATCGAGATCCGACTAATTCAACTCATTTATGATCCTAAATGTATAGAATTCGAGGGCAGAGGTGGAATCTCTTATGTATGAATTTGAATTGAAAACTAAAATATTAGATATTTTATTGATTCATTTGTATCTAGATAAAAATAAAGTAAAATTACTCTATAGTAACAAGTATGCAATTTTAAGATCATAGGTAGCGAACTCAATTTTTTAAAAGATACTTCGACTGCAGGTTATTCAAAATAAAAATAAGATAAACGAAATAAAGAAATAAGGAACGAATGGATGGGGATGAGGCTCAAGTATTATTGTATTAGAATTAAAATGTTTAAATGTGACGTTTTCATTGATTGATTATTCAACGTTGAGGGGATGGGGTAGAATTACTTTTGTGCAATGGTTTAAATTAAATGTCTAATTATCTCCTTCACATTTGTATTAATTAAGAGTTGATTATCCATTTCATGAATTTTAACGCATCTCATATTGTTATTATACAAATATGTTGCTACTTCTGATATATTAATAGTCATCGGTCATACACTCACGTCTAATGTCAATCAAGATCTCTTCTCTCATTGTGACCGTCTAGTGTGAGGTTTGGTATAAATACATCTTTATTGCTAATGCTTCATGCCCCCACAAACTTTTTTTTAATAGAACGGTTATCTCCTGTTATATAATTGTCTAACATTGTTCAGATTATTGATATGCGTATAAATTAATGTAAGTCGATCATTTTCACAATAAGGGAGGATTTTGCCTTAATTAATATACACGTCAAGAATCCATGTAGTGTAACATAATTTGTAACACCATTATGTAACAGGGGATTCATAATGCATTTTTAATTAAATATAAAATCATAACTTGTATGTAGAGACAAATCCGATTTCATAGGGATTTTAACTTTGAGTTTTAGGTTATATTTAAAAATAATATACACCACCCATTGAATTTGGCTTTTTACACATCATGAATCCTCGTCTCGCCGCCAATTGGCTACTTTCATTGCATCACCATTGTCACATATTGTCGATCGATCTATTAACCCGGCCTCACGACGTTTAAACTCTGAATATGTACCTGCCCCATTATCATAATTACTCGTGGGTCTGCTATTAAATATATCTCTTATAAAATAAGGGTTTTCACCTATTCATAAAATTGATAAATACATCTCTGATATAGTTGTTTTTTTTAGAAAAACAAAGAAAGTAAAAAAGATGGAATAAATTCAGTAATGTAAGAAAAATATCGCGACATTTAGGCCATATCCATAACACTCGTAACAAGTGCACTTGAGATTTTATGTTACATTGTGTATTATATTGTATGAATTACTGACACATGTATTAATTAATGGAGATAAATAAGGACGGAATATTTTTTTGTCGGGAATATAATTGGTTTTCATTGGTTAATACACATGTCAATAATCTGGACAATATAACACAACATGTAACATCATTATATAATGGGGTATTCGTCGGGCAAAAAATGAAATAGGTTGTTCACAAGCCATGCCATTAGCTTATAATTTTCCAAAAATTTATAGCAAAAACTTTTGTTAGACTACCTAAATGATTCAAACGAATATAAACAACTTATTTCAACTAATTCAAATTTAAATACACTTGAATAATTTAGGTGCTCTAACAATTTTTTTTTCAAAATTTACTGCATACAGTTAGAATTATGAAAAACAATCAATCGATTAATAAGAAAAAGAAACAACGAAAAGGAATAATAATAATGATAAACCGAACTGGGCCTTGTCGGGTTACCGGTAATACCCGGTGGGAGAGATTGTGTCGGGGGACAACAAGAACAGGGACGTTTTAACGGCGTTAGGCGGAGGTGTGTCGTGGCTTGATTGAGCCGGCAACTCACGCCGTCAAGTAGGACGGTTGTTCGGCTTTTATGGGGAAGTGGGCCTGTCGTGCTAATTACGGGCAGATACCGTCTCAGCATTCCACTGCATATGGAGACAAGCAAAGATTATGTAAATTAATTATTAATTAGTAGAAGGGCTTTTTTGTCCTTAAGCAACCTAATAATATTATTATTTTTTTTAAAAACAGGAAATATTATAGCTTTTGTTGATAAGCGAGTACTTATTTTTGCTTTTTTATGATGTAGCTAACTGACCCCGGGGCCGGCCCCCTTTTGGGCGAAAAAATTATTTTGGCCATAAATTTTTTCGTATAAATATTTTGAAATTCATCAAATTTATAAGTGTAACGGATGAAATAAAAGATAAATAAGTGCGTAAATAAGCCAAAGATAAATCAATATAAATGAATAAAACTATTACGATCTTAACTCAAAAAAAACTTATTAAATAAACATGTTAAGCTTAAGATAATCATAGGTCGTTAACTAAAATTAGTATAAAACATAAATTACACAATCTCAATATGTTCTTTTTTGTTAAAACAATCTTAATAAGTTAAACACACATCCATTATGCAAAGAATTATAAAATAACGTAATACTATGATATGAGCGTAATGTTGTGGATGATTGAAGTTGAATACTTGAAGAAGAACACTAAAATACTAAAAAAAGATATATAGACTATAGAGAATAGAATCATGCTTTCAAAAAATAGTAGAGATACAAGCATATGTAAATTTAAAAAAAATAAGAGAGGGCATAAAATATAGTTAATAAGATGAATTTTTATTACAGAAAATAATAAAAGATAAATAAATTTTTAATAAATATTTATTAGTATTTAATCAGTAAAAAAAATTAGGCCCCAAAAAATTAGGGTCTCAAACATATAAAGAAATAGATAGACTGCATTAGAGATATAAACATATATAAAACAACAATAGAGTAAGTATAATAGAGTTAACAACAAAAATTATTATAACACAGAAAAATAAATGCAGATATAATTTTTAACAAATATATATTATTATATAATTAATAAAAAAACGGGGGCCTCGGGCAGTCGCCTCTGCCTAAGGGCTGACCCTAATTGAACTGGGTATGAATGTTAATTCAACTAGAACTTTATATACTAATATGAAAATATCGAATAAAAGGAGATCATCCTTTATTAGATAGACTAAAGAACAACCTATTCGGATGATTGAACCATACTCTATTCATTTGGGTTTGACTCATTCAGACAGTCTAACACAAGTTTTTATCACTGAGTAATAATTAAAGTGGTGCTTGAATTAATTATGAGTTTAAGGGGTATTCGAAATTCTTTAGAAACTTAAATTTATTAAGGTTAGAGAAACATTAAAATTCAACTCGATTACATTTATGCTTTTATTCTTGAGAAGTAAGACGTAATCCTTAGAAATGAAGAAGCGCTGGGGTTGGATAACTGGGTTTTCATAAAGCTCACCATCATCAAACATTATTCTTGGTTCAAAAATTGCTATGCTTATCTCCTGCCTAATATGACACCATAAGTCCAATGATGGATCATCTAATGAATCAATATAATAGTTAATAGCATAAAAATAGATGTAAGTAAAGCATAAAGAGAAAATGATATATATTTCGACCTTGATTGATGAGTTAAGGAGCCATGAGAGATCTTTAAATACGTAATAAAATTGGGTCTTGAACCTATTGGTGTGTTAGTTGTAGGACCTATATAATTCCTGTAATTTGTCAAGATGATAGTCTTAAGAATTGAAAATTAGGTATATATTTTTTAATAAAAATACATTTCACTGTAAGAAATGTTATTTCCTTTCAAATAAAAGATAATCATCATTGTGATGTCAAATGATGTGTTTTATCACAATTATTGTTTAATTCTCGTATTTGGGGACATTATGAATCTTTGCTCATTTTGCACGAAATCAAAACTTGATTTGAAGCGTACGAAGATGAGAAGTGCAGAGAAAATAAAAGACAATCATACATATACGGTCCATTCAGTTAGAAATCCAACTAAATTATCCAAACCCACAGCCTCATTTTCTTTAACATTCAACATTCCCAACCGTCAACATAATGGACTATAAAAGTATCTATAATAATATTTAATAGCATGATATTATAACATCATTTAGAGAAGTCTAATTCTCGATTTAAAAATATTAATTTTAATGCAGGGGAAATAAATCGTATTACAAAAATGACACATGGAGTGGACACTGTGGACCAATGATTTCATATCTCCACAGAAAGAAGGAGATTTGGAAATGGAGAGAGAAAGTTGCGATCATCATTTTCCAATGTTTTTTCAATTTGATCAACTTCATAATTGTAACGTTTAATCAGCACATACGTACGCCAAGAGTGTAAATCACTCGACTATAATCAAGTTTGACCTCAATTCCAAACCACTCGAGTATAACATTTATTTATGCAATAAATTTATTTCCTTGAGTTTGTATTATTCGGTGGCTTTTGCCGCTTTCGCTACTAACAAACAGTCGTAAGACTATACTCTGTTGCTTTTAGCGATGGTTGATCAGACGAATACTCCGAACGACTCAACTTCAACTCCGACTGTACCGCTGAACACCGACCTGATAAATGCATTCAACGCTGCCGGCACCCCAAGGAACTCAAACTCGACCGCGATGATTGCTGCAACGAGACCCTTTCCACCAACTGCTGCCGACAAACCCTTCAAATTCAATGGAACCAATTTCTGCACTTGGCAGCAGAAGATTCACTTCTACCTAAATACCCTGAGGCTTGCTGGATACCTGGAATGCGATAAACCAATAACTGTTGATGATGAACCTGACACACAGAAAAGTATCGCATGCGATCAATGGGTACACGGAGATTTCCTTTGTCGTAATTTTATTATTAACGGTATGACTGACACATTTTATAGCATATGCTGTGGGACTAATACTTCTAAGGAGTTGTGGGAACAACTCTAAAAGAAGTATAAAATTGAGGATGCGGGTACTAAGAAGTACGCCGTAGCCAAGTGCCTGTTGTACTAGATGGTAGACGGATGATCGGTGGTAGAACAAGTGCAAGCGTTCCAACTCATTGTGCACAATGTTCACGTCGAGGAAATGGTTCTTCCTGATGCTTTCACGGTTGCAGCTCAACCACCTTCATGGAAAGACTTTAAGAGCTACTTGAAGCACAAAAAAAATGCGATATCCTTTGAAGATCTGATTGTCGAACTCAGAATTGAGGAAGACAATAAAAAGACCAATCAAAGACCAAGGTCGTTTGACTCAAATGCCAATATGATGGAACAACGTGGCGGTCTATCAAAGCAGAAGAAGGCTCAAGCTGGGAAAAAGCCTTACGACAAGCCAAAGTTTACTGGAACTTGTCACAATTGTGGCAAAACTGGACACAAAGCTAGTGAATGCAGAAACCCAAAGAATGTCAAGGGTAAGGGGAAGCAAGTTTCTCAAATTTGTCGAGACTGATAACTGGGAAGTTGATCCGGTTTCAATCATCGTTGAGGTACTCCACATAGACAATCCAAGGAAATGGTACGTGGATACTGGAGCCACCGTACATGTCTGCTGTGACATAAACATGTTATCGTCCTACCGAGCTGTTGAAGAACGAAAGCTACATACGGGCAATCAAGCTACGTCTGAGGTAGCTGGAACCGGAAACGTGGTGCTAAAGCTGACAAATGGAAAAAAACTGACATTGAAGGATGTGCTGCATGTCCCTGAAATTCCTAGAAATTTAGTTTCTAGATCTTTACTTGTAAAAGTTGGTCTTAAACTTGTACTCGAGGCTGATTAGTTTATATTGACCAAGTTTGACAAGTTTTTAGGTCGAGGTTATCTAGGGGATAATCTCTTCAAAATCAATGTAATGGTACAACGTCAAAAAATTGATGTTTCTGATGCAATAAAAGTAGATTCTTCTTCTTACTTTCTTGAGTGTTCTGATTTATGGCATATTCGTTTGAGACATGTGAATTGTGAATACTATAAAATGCTTAGTAAATTTAAATTTACTAAAAGTGACTGAATTTAATAAAAACAACAAATGCCAAATTGTGTTGAGGCAAAGATGGCAAAATTATCGTTCAATTAAGTGGAACGAGGCACTCAACCTCTAGAATTAATTCATACTGATGTATGTGAACTAAAGTTCGTGCAAACTCGAGGTGGTAAAAAATATTTATTACTTTCATTGATGACTGCACAAAGTATTGTTACGTTTACTTATTGAGAAGTAAAGATCAAACAATTGAAACTTTTATAAACTTCAAAACTGAAGCTGAGAATCAGCTACGTAAACGAATCAAGATAATTCGTAGTGATAGGGGTGGGGAATATGTCGCTCAATTCGAGGAATTTTGCGCCAAATCAAGCATAATTCATCAAACAACGACGTCATATTTACCACAATCAAATGGCATTGCTGAAAACAAAAATCGAACTCTAAAAGAAATGATAAATGCTATGTTGATCAATTTTGGATTACCCCAGAACTCGTGGGGGGAGGCCATATTGTCGGCCAATTATACATTGAATAGGATACCCCAAAAGGGTAAGAACGTAACTCCTTACGAACTGTGGAAAGGAAGGAAGCATTCCTATAAATACCTCAAAGTGTGAGGTGTTTAGCTAAAGTGAGATGCCATTAACTAAACAAGTTACAATAGGTCCTAAAATAATTGACAATATCTTTATAGGATATGCACTTAATAGTGCAACTTATCATTTTCTAGTTCACAAATTGGGCATTCCCAACATTCGTGAAGGAACAACAATAGAATCAAGGAATACAATATTCTTTGAAAATGTCTTTCCGTGGAAGAGCATTGAGACTGCTCCGGCTACATCACGGAAAAGAAGTGCTGAAAAAGCTATTAGTTCCGATCATAATGAAGAGGAATTGAGACGTAGTTAAAGGGTAAAAATAGCTAAGAATTTTGGTCTGTAGTTCATCACATTTTTGATTGATGGTGCACCGTTGACCCTTGAAGAGGCTTTGTCTGGACCAGATCGCGATCTATGGCTAAAAATTATAAGAAGTGAGATAGAATCCATTATGCAAAATTGTACATGGATTCTGGCCGATCTCCCTAAAGGTTGTAAAGCTCTAGGGTGCAAATAAATCTTGAAAAGGAAATATAGAGCTGATGTCACTTGTGAGAAGTATAAAACTCGAATAGTTGTCAAAGGCTATAATCAAAAGGAGAGAGATGATTTCTTCGATACTTACTCTCCTATAACAAGGACCACTTCAATAAGATTGCTTCTTTCGGTTGCTGCTCTGCACAATCTTGAAGTTCATCAAATGGATATGAAAACCGCATTTCTGAATGGTGATCTCAAAGAAGAGATCTACATGGAACAACTAGAAGGGTTCGTTGTTCCTAGGCAAGAGCATAAGGTATGCAAACTTGTTAGATCATTATATGATCCGAAATAAGCGCCCAAGCTTTGACACTTGAAATTTAACGAAGTGATGTTGTCAAATGGTTTCAAATACAATGAATGTAATAAGTGTGTTTACTATAAAGACACTCCTAACTTGTATGTCATTGTATGCCTTTATTTGGATGATATGTTGATTTGGAAAACAATCGAGAAATCATTGTTAACACAAAACAAATGTTAGAAAAATAATTCGACAGGAAAAACATGGGTTTAGCCGATGTGACTCTTGGGATGAAGATCACAAGAAAGGACGATGGAATTTTCCTATCTCAATCTCATTATGTTGAGAAGATAATGAGGAAATTCAATGTTTTTGATAGCGCTCCGGCTAAGACTCCATTGGAGCCTAAGGTTCACCTAAAGAAGAATAAGAGAGAACCTGTAGCTCAAGAGGACTATACCAAGATTATTGGGAGCTTGATGTACTTGACCAATTGCACTCGTCCTGATATTGCATGTGATGTGAACAAGCTAAATCGCTTCACAAGTAATCCTGATAAGGACCATTGGAAAGCACTTGTGAGAGTTTTGAGATACCTGAAGTATACTCTTAACTTGGGGCTGTATTATACAAGATACCTGCCTGTATTCGAGGGGTACAATGATGTGAACTGAATATCGAATTCTAATGAATCGCATTCCACAAGTGGATATGTCTTCACTGTGGGTGGTGCTGTGATTTTGTGGAAATCGACTAAGCAAACTTGTATAGCCCGATCTACTATGAAATTTGAGTTTATTGCTTTGAATAAAACTGGTGAAGAAGCTGAGTGGCTTCGAAAATTTCTTGAAGAGATTCCATATTGGCCAAAACCTGTGCCCGCAGTGATGATTCACTGTGATAGCCAAGCTGCATTTGTAGAAATTGAAAAAATCGAAAATCGAACCGAACCGAACCGAAAAAAATTTGGTTTTTTGGTTCAATTATTTTGATTTTTCAGATCGGTTCAGTTTCTATTTTGGAAAACTAAAATAACCGAAAAACTGAAATGTTTAATATATGTTATATATTAATTTATATATATAAATATTTTTTTATTTGATCACTTATTATTTAAAACATAAAATATCACAAAATCTAAACCTAATGTCCCTTTCTTTCCACTTAAGGAAAAATTGCAAGCTAGACAATAGAAGTTGAAGCCTTAAGATTATTATTCTTGTTTTTAATATTTTATTTTACTTTTTGAAGACTTGTTTAATATGATAGGTTAATATCTTTTGAATAATTATTTAAATTATGATGTTTTTGGTTGATGGTTGGGATTATTTCTTATTTGTTATTAATGTGTTACTGACCAATGTATTTTGAATTTTTTTCCTTATTTTTTTGGCTTGTGATTTAAAAAAAATCGGTTAAAACCGAACCGAACCAAACAAGAATAACCAAATTATCGATTGCTCAATTTCGGTTCGGTTATTACGGGAGTTCGGTTCAGTTACCACTCCCCAAAAATTGGTTATTTCGGTTTGATTATTTTTCGGATGAAAACCAAACCGACAAATCGATTTCTTACCCCTAACTATTGGAAAAGTACAAAATGATACGTACAACGGTAAGTCGAGACATATTCATTGTCAACATAACACAGTTAGAAATTTGACCTCAAGTGGGGTTATTTCGATATATTATGTTAGATCAATCAATAACTTAGCGGATCCGCTAACCAAATGGTTAAACCGAGATCAAATTGCTAAAGGGAATGAGATTAAATTCCACAAATGAAGAACAATTATAGTGGATACCCATGATATTAGAGATCCCATGAGCATGGTTCAATGGAAAAACCAAGCTATAAGAGTTAAAGTGACGACACTTGTACCCTTCCCTAAAAGAGCAAAAAGTGTTAAGACCTGCACGTGGTAAAGGCTGAATCTTATGGTTCTTAATGATTCATGGACCTTGTAAAGGTAAAGTATAACAGGATACTTTGAATAGGAGATCACCTATGTAAGTGTGAAGTGGGGCCGCTTCTAGGACCAAAATGTAAACAAACGTGAGAACAGATGAAAGTAAAATTTTATTGCTTCAATATTGTTGATTCGATATACGTTGTGGAGGAGTAGTTCAATGCGATAAATCCATTACGTCGCTTGTATATCCGACGACGTTGAAAATGGTAAGTTCAAAGGAAAAAACTACTTTTCCTTTTGCAATAAAAATTCTTTAAGTGCTGGGTTGTGCATGTGCATACATTCAGTTGCATATTTTCAACATCAACACGCATCTCATATACACATATTTGGCACGAAAATTCTTTGCATATTTTCTCATCCAAAACCATATCCCAGTGTCTTTGCTTTCGTTCTGTTCGTCGATACTTTTTTGTTTGCGGTGCTACTACAGAGGAGTCCGAACCATTTTACATTGGGGGCAAATTCGCATCAACGGAGAGCACTATCGGGCGAATATTGTCTTGCAGGCAGAGGTCTCCTCGAATCGGTTCTACATAGTTTGGTTCGATTTTCTTTCTTGTAATTTATTTTACATAGAATTATTTGTTCTATAATTCTGCTATAGGTTTCAATTATCTCTACTGTAACCGTTTAGTTGAATCGTAATTTATTTATGCAATAAATTTATTTCCTTGAGTCTGTATTATCCGATGGTTTTTGCCGCTCTCGCTACTAACAAACATCTAATATGTAATTAGATAATAGATTTAAGGTAAAAAACATAAATAACGTGCTCGATATTCTACTCAAGTTTTGTAGCCAATCTCGAGTAGCTCGCAAACTAAATCGACTCATTTACATCCCTACTCACACATCGATATCCAAAGAGAACATTTGTAGAATAAAAATCTTTCACTAATCATGAATTTCAGCGACAGGAGAGGGGTGCACGAGAAAGAGATAATTACGAATCCTAGCAGATTGGGGGGCAACAAATCTAAGCTTTGCTCTTACCGCTACTCATCATCTTCCTAAACTCCTCAAAGCTAACAAATCCATCACAATCGGAATCCACAGACTTGATCATACCAGCACAATCATGCACAGAGCAGCGCTCGCCAAGGCGCGTGAGGATCTGGTGGAGCTCCACCGCTGATATCTTCCCGTCGTGGTCCCGATCGTAGAGCTCGAAGGCCTCGTGCAGCTCCTTCTCAGCCGGATCGGCGTTGTCTCTGCACAGGGCTGTGAACTCCTCCAGATTGATGTGGCCGTCCTCGTCGGTGTCCATCTGATGCATCATCCGCTCGACCTCGTCGGCGGAGGTGGCGGATCCGAGCGCCTCCAGCACGCCGGCGAGCTCCGCGGCGGAGATCTTGCCGTCGCTGTTGGCGTCGAAGCGGTCGAACACTTTCCGCACCTCGTTCATGTCTTGCAGGTGTATTGAGGGTTTATTGGCTGCCATTTTTTGGTCTTGGTCTGGAGAGGAGTGAGATTTTTATTTTATGGTGTGCAAGGCTGCAGTTTTCTGTTTTTTTGAGAAGGGTGTAAGGCTACAGTTTAGTCACTCGTATGGAGACACAGGATAAGTGTTGAATTTCGAATTTGGGTGTTTGAATTATTTTACACACTGTCCACGTACTATTTATATCTTGTCACGGTTCGTTTTAAATTTATATTCTTTCCAAATATTTATTTCATATTTTAAATAATACTAATACTAATAATAAAATTATATATATATAATATAATTTTTATTTATTTTGATACCACCCATTAGAATTATTTTTATCTGTATCTATATTTACAATTATAATATACTTTATATTTTATTTTTTATATTATTTATTTGACTTTCACATTAGTTAGTATTTGAAAACTAATATAATGATATTTTTAATTCATGCGATCTAAAATAATTTTGTTAAGTTTAAAAATATTGATTTCAATTTGAATTATTTTAAATGTATGAATATGATTTATTTATTTTTATCACACTTAATTATGTGAAAACTTTTTTAGTTTGATATAAAACAAAATATCATGTTCCAAACAAAATAAAGAATTACTCAATTGCAATAATTAAAGAAGTCAAATAAAATTAAAGAAAAATGAAAAAAATATTTAGAAGAATGATCAAGCTAATTGATGAGGAATAATATAAAAATTAGTTGTACGGTTGCAACCTTATGTACCGTAAGAAAAGTAAAAGAGAAATATCACAAAGTAAAGAAATGTGAAGATTACACTAAAATTTAAATATATCACGTTTTAGCTCGTTTTGGAGTAATTGTAGGACTATTTGTCAAGCCCCAATATTTCTTAATAATAAAAATATAATATAATGAAATTGACGCGTCTCTAAAACTTGCATATCATTGAATGAAAGAGAAATACCATGTCTAACGTAAAATGCTAGAAAAATATAGTATTTAATTTTGACTGCGGAAGCTAAAAGAGAAAAATGGAAATTTAAAACATAACAGAGTATCTTTAATGAAAAATAACTCACTCTAGACCACCATCATCGTTGGCGACTATGCATCGTCCAAATCACTACCTGAAAATATTTCATAGATTTTGGGACAAGTAACTATCGAGTCAGTGGGGGCTCAATTAATCACAATTATATAAAATGCATAGATTAGAAACATGCTTAGCAATTTAACATATCACGGTCGAAGCCACATCATATCACGGCCTAAGCCACATTATATCATGGCATAAAGCCACATCATTGCTATAAAAACATTAACAATTTAGTACAATTCATAATAATGAGTAATTATGCATAAAACAACTTATATCCTACCTTGATTTCGATCGGTAGTGACTTGAAAATTGAAAAATTATTAAGACTGTTTGAACTGATTTTGCGCGTTGCCTCTTGATCGTAGCTTGATGAGAAATTTTAACATTCACGTTTTGATGATAAAAAAATTGAAAATGCACATCCATATTTATAATTAGGTCGATTCACGTACAAGGAAAGATACTAAACATATTTTCACTAGATTTATATCTAATTGAGGACTTGGGATAGCTATCAATTAATTGAGATAAACAAACTTGAAATTGCCGACCTTTGTTTATTTTGCAGGCCTTGGATGTGCTGCTCGAGGTGCTGCAGGGTTGTGAAGGTTCCTTTACTGCAAGGGTGGAGCTTGAGGGGGCTCGGGAGGCAAAAGGCTGAGTTGGAGAAAGATGCGGCTGACATGAAGTGCAATCTGGCTATCAACGAAAGGGATAAGCTGGCTTCCCAGCTCGAGGTAAAGGAGCTCGAGCTCCAGGCTGCGGTTGATGTGGGCTCGAAGCGGGAATAAGAGCTTGAGGGGCTGAAGGCTCAGGTTGTCAATCTTCAAGGTCGGCTAAAGAAAGCCGAGACTG
>AYJT01065463.1:0-12347 GCA_001278415.1 Ocimum tenuiflorum
CGAAAGAACTCTTTTTGATTAAGTTCAGAGCATCGAGCTATGTATCGTCATATACATAGCGTAATATTGATCATTCTGCTGCGTATGCCGTTTGAACAAAAACTTGTGTTGGTGTGTATTTATATCAGACTCGTTTTCATAACATGTCATTGGTCTGGTATTAAATGAATGAATATTTCCGCTGCTTATTCCCGTCTATCTTTTGTCCTAAAAATTGCTTTATTCCTGTTGGTCTTTAAATTCTTACTTCCCTTATATCGAGTTATCACTCGGTGGGATCGTGTCATCGGCCTATTTCACAATGGTAAAAGTCGGGGCGCGACATTTTCGCTTCAATCTCACCATCCCTACACTTAAACTTTCAACCTATTTTCCCTTTGCAAGCCTTTTCTTTCATGACCAAGTAGCCAAATGCTTCTCAAACACCTCCTAAATATATTATTCTTGAAGCTTGGAAGAGGAATGAAGTTGGTAGCAAACATCACAACACTCTCATTTATCTTCATGTCTTTTATTGTTTTTTTAAATCTTCCAAGAGGTAATAACCCTATCCATAAGAGCATGCTTAGGTTCTGACATGAGATTTGAGTTTTATAAAGCATGAAACATGTTATGGTTATTGCAAAAAAATAAAGCAGAAGCATGTTATGGTTATTGCAAGAAAATACAACATAAGGCATGTTATGGTTATTGCAAGAAAACAAACCATGATATGATTTTTGAAATATTTGTGACTTGGTTTTGTAAAGCGCAAAGTCTAAATAATTTTATGAGAAAGATGTTATGCTATATGATGTTGCTATGTCTTGAAAAATGTTTAGAGACTTGACTTTTATGGTTATTTTAAGATATATAGTATTTTGAACTGATTATGTATTTTGGTGGTTTTTAAAGCATATGACATGTTTTACATGTCAAAATGTGTTCAATCAAGTTTTCATATGTGTTACATCACTTATGTTGGGTTTTGAATAGCATAGAAATATTATGTGAGCATTTTAAAAACTAGTTTGAGGCTAATTAAATTTCATAAATATTCTAGGGCCTTAAAAATTGTGTTTAATCGACCCAAAATGCTTAAACATCTTAAATAAATTTTTACGAGCAAAAACACGATTTTTTGCCGTCGGATTGGCCTCGGGTCGAATCCCGAGTCTCGTGGCGAGACCTAGCCAAGTTTCGTCCCGGACCCATTTTCGAGCCCGAACCCCTTTTTATCGAGCCCAATCCAAATTTGACCCGACCTGTTTGAGATCGTAATCCAAAAATCCAAATTCTTATTTTTAGTTTTATGTTTGTTTAATTTATTATTTAATTATTTAAACCTAAATTCTTAAATCAACTTAACCGTTAGTTGAAAGTTAATTCTTAATCAACTTTCTCATAAAGCAAAAGGTCTCCGGAAGAAATGTTGAACATTTCTCATGAAGCGGAAGGTCTGCGAACCTTGTCTATGGATGGAGCCAGCAATAGTGTAGGAAGTGGGGCGGGCCTCGTGCTTGAGACCCCCGACGGCACGATCATCGAGAGAGCATCCAGTTCTCTTTCTATGCTGAACAAAAATGCAAAATATGAGGCCCTCGTTGTAGGACTTCCGCTCGCAAAAGAGTTCAAGGTTACGAGGCTCATAGTCTGTAGCGACTCGCAGCTTATTCTCAAGCATCTCTCGGGAGAATTCCACGTCAAGCAGGCTAAGCTCCAGCCATACCTCGATTTGGCTCAAAGAGGAATAAAACACTTCACGTAGGTTCAAATCACCCACGTTTCAATTCTAACCAATCTTACCCTCAATACGCTCTACGGATTCAAACTCCTACACAACTAACTCCTGGATCGTGCAATTAATAAATCGTATTCTCAATTCACGCTTCCCTATTCCTTAATTTATCCTGGATCGGGCATAAATCTTTGTACAATCATACAGATAGTTCGCCAAATAATCATACAAGTTAGAATCAAAACCAACGGAATGAAAAAAAAAAATGAGAAATGAAAAACAATCTTCAATTAAACTTAAATAAATCCACACAACTTTCAAACCTTAGAATTCATCCAGATCTAGCCTAACAAAATGATTACAAGAGAAAAAGAATCATAAAAACGAGATACATAAGCATCGTTGTCTTAGATCTTGAGTTTTCTCTCCCCCGTATGAACTCTAGGCAAAAATATGAATCTTTGTGTGTTTCCCCTTGGTCGAAATGCAAAACTGCTGAAAAATATGATGAGGAACTTCCAAATTTTATGTGAAATGAGGGTATGTATAGATTTCATTAAATTGGGGGCAAAACGGGGCTTTCCAGAAAAAAAAATTGCGCAAAATTGCATTCTAGCATGATCAGGTCGATCCCCTACTTCAATTCAAAATTGTATCCTCTCTGTATCATTCGATTGCTGCTAATCGGGGTGCACGATCAGCCCGCGGGAATCATGATCGGCCCAATCCTCTCACAGAAGAACAGAACTGCGCATCTTCAAGTTTTTGGCTCTAACTTTCATGTTTGAACTTAGAATTGAACAATTCAAGTTGCGTTGGAAACCTAATTCAGAGATTTTTCCAACCATATGCATTAATGGCCGAAATTCCAAGTGTACTGGGAGATTGGCCCCTTTCAAGAGATGTCTTGTGCAACACATTGTTTGAAATGCTTCTTTTTCATCCAACTTTGCATGTTTTTCACCGAAATCCTTAAAACCAACTCAAACAAGCATAAAATCCTCAATATTAACAAATCAAGTTGATAGTAATATGATTTTCATATTTTCAACACTAAAATCACACAAAAAATACCCAAAAAATACGAGCAAATCATCGTACGTTACACTTCCAAACTTAAACAAATGATTGTCCTCCATCAATCACACTAAACAACAGGTAAAACATCAATCACAAGACTCAGAAACACATTTAATATAATCAACATGTTTTAATAAAGTAACAAGTGTGACAAGACAAATTAATCTCGAATCATCACAAGCACAAGAATCTCATGAAGATAAGAAAATTCATTCAACTTTTAAGTGTTTAGGGACAGTGTTTACGCTCAAACCATGTAGCATCACTTCCTACCATAGGCTTGCAGATCATCTACATCTCCACTGCTAAAAATGTAAATATAAATAAAGAATCACATAGGACTTCAAATTTTGTTGTAACGTTGGCTTTTGGTAAAAAGTAAGGAAATATTTGGCCAAGTGACATTTGGATCTGTTAAGTTCGCAACCTCAACTTCTCCTAACCAACTCCATTCTTTTTCAACTTCTCACTATGATTAATTAAACCATCTTCCACCTTTTCTCCTAAAATATTCAACATCGAACAAATGTTTTTTTCATCCCTTTTTTCTTTTGTTTTTTTTTTTCATATCATGATTGTTTTTTTCTCTTTTTTTCCTAGCATATGAAGACATGTATTCAATTCCATAAGAGCAACAACTACACAAATTCACCATCCACATAATCAATTCATCATCCAAACCACACATCTCATAGACAAGATGGAACCAAAATCTCTCTTAGGCTCATAGGCAACGAAAGAAAAATCATGGCTCAAATGGGCTAACAATGGATAATGAAAAGATAGGGAATGGATTCAGAAAAGATGGCATGTGATCTATTCAAATTTCATATTCACTTATGTAGTCTCAAATAAGATTTAAAGCAAGTTCTAGAGGAAAATAACACAAAACATGGTAAACTCTCAAGAAAGAATAGAACTGCATAATATCACAGTTAAGGCGCAAATTCTCACAGCTTTTTTATTCTTAGTTCAAAATTCATCGAGATCAATCATCAAGGGTTACTATTTACAAATATCAAACTCATCAACCATGCAAAATAAGTCTTTTCATCCCATAATCAAAGTTTAACCTCATAAAGTAAGATTGAATCACGAAAACAAACAGACTCAAAAATACTAAAAATAAACTCGAAATTAATAATCACAATAATTTCCTTCCTCCCCTTCCCCCAAACTTATTCAACACAAAGTAGAGAATGAGTTTGTGGAAAAATCAAGAAATTATTGTGAAGACACACGAAAATAGAGAATCTTAAACTACGAATGTAATTAAAAACGAATAAATGTGATGGGCTGCCGCCCGTCGAGCACTGTTTTTTTAGGTCGTTAGGGCGATGATACCTCAATGAAGATAAAAGTGGATGATGTCAGACATCCACTCTCTTGTTTCTATTTTGTGGATCTAGGAGATATGTCCATGCGATCATCCACTCAAAGTCAAGCAGTGCATCGTTCTCTCCAAGGATAGAGTTCAAGAAGCTATCTGCAGCGGCTTCTCTATGTTGATGCACGAGCTTCATGTTTACTAAGGGTGGAGCACACACCTTTGGCATCCCAAATTTCTTCACTAAAGAAGCATCATTAATTTAACAATGAAAACATAGTAAAAGGAACAACCTTAAATAAAGGAAGTGAAGAATCTTTCCGAGTAAAGTCCAATGAAGACGTCAACGAAGGTGTAATCTCATGGTAGACCACAAGATTATCATCAGTTGATATCTCCATGGACTCCTCGGTCAGCTCATGAGTCGTGGGCAACTCCTTAGTGCTTGTTTCCTCATCACAAATCTCCAAGATCACTTCACTCGGCTCATAAGGCTCTAACTTCTCCTCGATTGTAGCTTTAAATTTTCTGAGCACTTTTCTTGCTTCTTCGTAGAGTCGAGGTAGTTGAGCTTACAGCTGATTTAAATGATCTACGAGGTAATCTATGTCGTTCCTTAAGTATTCTCGATGCACCTTGTCCTTGAGATCCTCCTCTATTTCACGCACCTCATCAAAAGACCTACTTATCCTTTTTTACAACATTGACAAATCTGAAGCATACTCATCCCAATGGTCAAAATCAAATGTAATAGTTTTCGGTGCATAAAGAGAGGACAAACAACCATTGAAGATAGGACCGATCACTCAAGAACACCTTGAAGCTCTTTCGACCTAATTTAAAACTTGATAATGCCTTGACAATCGGCTCTATCCGATTTTAGTAGGACTGATCACTTTCAAACCTTATTGATGGATCTCTATCCTAATCCCATCATAGGATCGACCTAATCAGATGCATGATTTGCCTGATCATGTCACCCGATACCAATCGCTCGATCAAACTTAGGATCGAGCCGATCCAATACAGAGTATTGGCCCGATCGTGAGCTTGATCGACCCAATCGGATGCCCTATTTCAGAAAGGGCCTAACTACTCCAAATCCCATATTTCAAGTCTCCACTCCAAACCTGACGAATGTGATAACAATAATAAAAGTACTAACAAATAATTACTGTGCACGTTATATGTGAAGTCTCCATTTCAAATTGATAACAATATCCTCATGCATAATTACTCTATTTCAAAGGTGGGCATGCTATGAAAGTTGAAGCAGTTTTAGCCATACAACCATTACCTTAATCAAGCAACAATGAGACAGGTGGGCTTTCTAACTAAAATATATGAAATTAAAATGTTTTGCCTTTGTGAAATTATCAACTACAATTGCTAAACTACGTATTTACCTATGACTGTTTTGCATGCTTATCTATCTCTCTTCCATGAGCTGTTGCGAAGATAGTTATTAAGTGACGTATATGATGTGTTATTGATTGATGGTGACTGGTGATGATGATGTTGGTGATAATGAATATGATACTGTTAGTCTGTCGTGCCATCCACATCGCAGAATTTGTGAGGTGTTTGCGCACAATGACTAGAGTGGGGGGCCCACCCCCTAGTCGGCAAATGATTAGAAAACATATAGCATGGTAATAAACCGCATACATACTTCAAAATTGTTTTTCCATCTGTGTGATCTTTTCAAAATAAAACCCCCACATTCAGCTACGTGGATAGGCAACACAAATCGATTCATGTATGCAATGTGTCCACTAAGATCTCATGTACTCACGCTCTGCATATATTTCTAAATGTGCAGGTTGAGCAGTGGGGGAATCGGCAAACATTGAGAAGTGACCCTTTCTATTTTGATAGATTAAACGCTCTAGGGCATGCATCATTACATATACATTCCAACCATGTTTCTTTTGTATTCAAACAATTGTAAACATTTGGTCATATACTCAAACTTAGACATGTTGGTTCTGTATCACTATACCCTTTAATTGATGCTCAATGGATGTCTTCCCTTTATTTCATATCTTGTTTGAATGAATGATTGCTTATATCCTCATCCCTCTTCTCCCTTACAAGTAGCGTTACGTCGGGTCAGAACTGGCAGGGTGTTACATAGTAGTATCAGAACCGGTTAATCGTCTTGGACCCAACTCATCCTTTCAAAACCTAAGCTAGTATTGAATCACTAGCTCTTTCTTAAACCAACCTCCTTTCATCGGACCTTAGAAAAACAAAGATTAAGTAAGGTCACTTAACGTTTCGACTCTCCACCTGAACCGAACAAGAAGTGGAGGTTTCTAAATCATTTTAAAATATAAGGTTGCACATTCATCTTTATAATAAAAAAGGGAGGATTTCTTTCAAACCCTATACACGGTAAAAGTGCTTCAAAATGAAAAGTGTTGCCTTTTCGAAAACCTGGAATTTTAAATTGAGATTTCAGTCATCGTACGTCTGTTAACTTGTTGAAATTGTCAAACGAGGTACAAACTAAATTCCAACAATGCGAACTAGGATTTGGGATATTGTTAATAATTAGAGCTCATTATATAATTGCAATCATGTTTGAACAATGTGTGTTTATGTGCTCAGAATACATGAATTGAGCATGTTATCTGATGAGTAATTATATCGTGATGCTTATGGATGTTGTATAAGATTATGAATTGTAGAGCATGACTTTGAGTGACATGCCGAGAGTGTTCTACATATGTGAATGATTATTAGGCCATGACACATAAACGCCTAAGGAATAACGCCTTATGGACTAACGTCCCTAACATAGATACTAGGAGGCACGTTCTCCAAATGATTAGAACGCTTAGAGGCATTTGAGAATGTCTGTGGAAGACTACAACCATAATAGCATACCAAGGAAGCGACCCTCGTAGACGGACGATGATTTGGATACGAAAGAAAGATGTTCGACCCATGAAAGATAGTAATTATTGATCAATCAAGACGGGAGGGAATCGCAATCTACCACGAAGAAGTCAACTAAGGGAGCAATGTAGACGAAAGGTGCCCACGAGCCTTGACGTGCAAGATTGCCAACCGATAAGATACTGAAACAAGGCACCAAATTGTCAAATCAAATCGCAAAAGGACGATGTTTACAAGATGGACTCTGACTCTAACCATTTATGACTTCCAATTGAAAGGCCGTACTCAAATCGAGAAGGAAGGTAAACCACGCCCAATGATGAAAGGATTGTCCTTGAAAAGCATACGGCAAAGAAAATTGTAAGGAAGTGTACCCAGGCATCAAGTGACAGTAGTGTCTTGCCACCTAGAGTGGTAAGATTTTGTACAGCCATGACGATTCATGATAGATGGATTAAATCACCGTGGGTTCTTAGTGGGAATAAGGGGTAGAGTGTACCAGGATGATTAGATGAACAATACAAGAGTAGTTTAGAGATTTGTTATATGACAATTTTATTTAATGTTTTCCGTTATAGTTGTAGTATTGCTCTTAGTTATTTTGCAAGCATGCTGACGTCTAGATCCCCTATGCAGATGGCTCAATGAATGTATACAACTAAGAAGAGGCTACCAGCTCGAGCGACACCTGAGCAGATGGTGCCACCCTACCCCACGTACAGTTGGTGTCACGGGCATGACAAGGCAGAGTTCCTCAGCCATTACATCTTGTACTGGGCCGAGGAACACCTTTGGGGTTACCACGACTGTGGGAGTCATGAGACTGTTGACATGGTTGTCATCCCTCTGGAAGAAGTGTGTAGAGGGATTTGTGATAGACTATCTGCGTCAGCGACTAGGTGCGCTCCAGATGGAGGATGATTTGTACGACTGCTTCTGAAGATTGTGCAGAGGTATACCTTGTATAAGAGGCCACCACTAGTTCCGTTTACATAGATGATATTCTAGGAGCTTGCTAAGAGCCATGATGAGAGAGAACAAGCCTAGAGTTGCTCGTGCACTGCCTTTCCCACCGAGAGCACGTGACTACGAGACAGGATCCTCTCATCCTCGCTCACACGATACCACATTATTTTTCCCACCTAGCCCTGAGAGGTTTGAGGTAGAGGCTAAATTTGAGGAGGAGCGGGAGCACGAAGGGGCAGCACAGGTGGAACCAGCAGGCGAGCAGGAGGCTAACCCCAAGCCAGGGCCGAAGCCAGCCGATACCAGAGGAGGCCGATGAGCCTGAGACACAACCAGATAAGGAGGTAGCAGTTGAGCAGCCAGAGGAGGGTGCCCCATACGCCGCAGTGATAGACCCAGGAGAGGATCCTATAGAGGATTCCGAGATGGTATCCGACCCAAACAGCACGATCTCCAAGGAGGAGGATTTGAGGCCACGGGCCTGACTCTCGAGGTGCTACCAAGAGTATTTTGTATAGGGAGATATGATTCATTTTGTGTATACAAACAATGGTATATGGGTACTCTGATTTATCGATATTTTGTACGGTTGCTTAATCTTATTAGAAAACTGGCACCGTGGCTCAGTACTAGGTTGATATTAGTTTAGAAACTCTCACATCACATGTAGTGTCGAACATTTCTCCCTCCTTTATCTTACATTATGAATAATGAATGTTATGCATGATGGGATTATTCGCTACCTATGGGTTCTGATATGTGTAATGGCACAAGATATCCACGTTAAGAAAACCTGTGATCGAGAATCGCTAAGTAATCATTTATGTATGCAAAACTTATGCTCAAAACTTAGCTAATGCATGAATGTGATTGAAGTGTGACAACGTGATAACAGTTGATATTGTGATACTAGTGAAATGATGAAAAATAGAGAAAACAAGAATGTCCCAAGTGTGGGAAGGAAATGTTAATAATGGATTTGTGCAATTTTTGGCACCGAATGATAAAAGGTGGAGGAAGACAACATAGGATTCGTGGTGGCAGGCAGGGGTTCATGGCAATGGAAGAGGCTACAGATGTGCCGAGGAAGACTAACCACCAGAAGATGGTAGTGTGGAAAACCTATATGTTGTGGTAGACGGTGGATCTATGTCGAGGCATGACCCCCCACCAGCGAGAAGGATAGGCAAATTATTCATGAGGCAGGACCCTCTAAAGTTTAATGGGACTGGTGATCTAACAGATGCTGAAAATTGGATTCGCTCCATGGAAAAAATCTTTCGATACGTTGAGTGTACTGGCAAAGAAAGGATGATCTGCATTCCATTCTAATTCACTAGTGAAGCTGGTATATGGTTTGAGAAGTATCAAAAGACACTCACTACCGACCAATATGAGAATTTGTCATGGGAAAAGTTCAAGGAAGAATTCTTTGAAAAGTTTGTACCGCTGAGCTACTAAATCAGAAAAGAGGCAGAATTTCATAATTTGCATCAAAGAGAGATGTCTGTAGAGGCCTATGACCAACTATTCAGCACACTCTCGCGGCATGCTCCAAGGTTTGTTGATACTGACGACAACAAGGCCCGTAGATTTTGAAATGGACTTAAACCAGAATTAAGGATCGCACTGTCAAGCCATGGAAGGTAGTCATATAGAGAGATGCTAAATAAAGCTATGGAGGTAGAGGCATCTTTACCAGAGAAAAAAGGCCCTGTGATGCCTGCCTACCAATGAGTAAGGTCAGAAGAGAAAAAGGGATGATTACCCACAGGGGAATAACTGGAATCGTGGAGGTCAAAAAGCTTAATGGACCAAGCCACTACAACACCCAAAATCGTTACCCCCACCCAATTGAGGAAATCAATACTATAGAAGGCCTCGAAATGGACAGCAATTTGGGAGAGCTCAGAAGAATCGGAACGGTGGGGCTTGTGGCCGTTGTGGAGGAGGCACAGGGGCGAGTGCCCAACTCTTGGGAACAAGTGTTTCAATTGTGGCCGCCTAGGCCATTTCGTAAGGAATTGCTATTAGAGGGACCCCGATAATGCTCCTAGGACTGGGTGTCAGGGACAACAACTGCGGGATGTGCGAGCTCAACCGCCGCCGAGGCGAACTGCCCATCAGCAATTGATAGTCAGTTGTTTTGCATGCATTTTTGTACATATTTCATCGTCGTTTGAGTCATGTTTGAGTCCTTTTTGATCGATTATCACTGTTTGAATGTTGCATTGTGTTCCGTGTGTGTTTGTTCGTGTTTTTGTGGGTTTTGGTGGAAATTTGGAGTTGTATTGCCCAAATCAAGTAGAGTGTTGAATTTTGGCTAAGGCAATGAACAAAAGGAGATTCTCGGGTCACCGATTCAGCCCCATCGAGCGTCGGTTTAGAACCATCAACCAGCTTTTAGGAAGAAAACTCTCGAGTTGACGGCACCAAGTTGCAGACTGGCAATTCGGTCCCGTCAACCAACCCCAGTTCAAGAAGTTTCGGGTCGCCGATTGCTCCCGCCGAATGCTGAGTCCGAGCCATCAATTCGAAACCAAGGAGCAAAGCTTGGGTCGCCGATTCAATCCCATCAACAGTCGGTTCCGAGACGTCGAGCAAAATTTGATGGAAAGTCTTAGGTCACCGGTTGCAAGCCATCGACCGTTAGGTACCGAGACGTGACTGAGCCCTCGATCGACAGTTCGGGTCGTCGGTCGATGACTGAGTTTTTCTGTGGGCTATTCAATCCAGATCCGTATTTTAACCTAGTTTATCCCAAAACTATATAAAAGGTTTATTTTGGACAAGTTTCAATAGCTTTTGAGTAGGGTATAGGTTCAATATTTCATAAACACTTGTTTAGCTAAGAATTGATTATTTTATCGGATTGATCCATTGTAAGCACTTGAGAATCTTCATTTTACTTCTTTATCTTGTAATTTTACTTTTTTTCCGGAGAATTTCGATACTCCGTTATTAATATCAATTTCTTCTTCGAATTTAAATATGAATTTGTTGATTTCTATGCTTTTGTCATTATTCTCTTTAAGTATTAGTAGCCAATCAATTAATGAAGATTTGATGATTTGAAATCAATTACCAGTTGTTCAAAATCCTCTTCAAGCAACAACAAGAGCAAGCAGCGCAAGTGCATGCCCAAGCTGCACGAGTGCCAACTGTTCAAAATCTAAATCCTCCTCTTCCTCTGCCTAATCCTCCTTTTCAAAATAATTCGCCTGGGTTCCAAAATGTTTCGAATCGAGGTAATGTGCCTCAGAATCCTCCGCCCCACTATGCTCCATACCACTACCCAAATCATCCTAAGCGTGCTCCTGAACCTAAGATTCCTCATCAAGTGGTACCATACAATGTCGTTCCTGTCCAACAATAAACTCTTGAACATATCTTTGCTCTTCGTCCTGAGGACCATTGACATGCCACTTTCTGATACGGTGTTGATGCCAACAACTTCGAGTTGAAGGGCATAGTGGTGTAGCTGGTCTAAATGAAGCGTTCCACAATTTACCTTCCGAGGACCCCAAAGGCCACATCGACCAATTTCATGAAATTGCGTCTTCCTATAAACTTAATGGGGTTCCTCATGATCAGATTAAGCTCAAACTCTTCCCTTATTCCCTTAGGGACCGAGTAAAATTGTGGTACCGTAGCTTGGATAAAAGCAACATAGGGACTTGGCAAGAACTTGAGGCCAAGTTTCTTCAGAAATACTTTCCTCCGATTGTTGTCATTGCAAAGCAAGCCGAACTTACTTCTTTCTCCCAACGGGTCGATGAGCAGCTCCACGAAGCCTGGGATAGGCATCGTGAGATTGCACAAATGTCCACACCACGGATTCTCTGAAGCACAACAAGTGTGCCAATTCTACCGTGGTTTTTGTCCTGAGAGCAAGGCTGTAGTCAACGTTTCGGTCGGTGGTTCTCTCATAAAGAGAACTCCAGAGGACGCCCGACAAATCCTTGAGGATATAGCCAGTAATTCAGCTATTTGGCCGATGCAACGATCTCAATCTGTGTCAGTTAAGCAATCCGTGGCCATTGATGACCAAACTTCCCTAGCTACAGAAGTAGCCCATCTGTGAGATGAGGTTTCTCATTTCCACAGGGCGAATGAAGTGCCCCAAATTCTTCCATTCAATAACACACCACATATTGGGGAGATTCAACCAAATTATCCAGTAGATATTAATTACGTTCGTAATTATCAACCACCAAGGATTACATACCCACAAGGAAATGCAGTCTACAACCCCAATGATTGGTTCAATCACCGACACTTTTCTTTTGCGAATCTGCATAACGCCCTAATACCTCCTCCTGATTTCACTGTGTCCAATGGAATGATTATAGA
>AYJT01065482.1:0-13292 GCA_001278415.1 Ocimum tenuiflorum
CAGAATGATTACAAGAGAAAGAGAAAGAAAAAGAATCATCAAAACAAGATACAAAAGCACCGTAGTCTTAGATCTCGAATCTTCTCTCATCTATATAAACTCCAGGCAAAGATCCGAACCTTAATGTGTTTTTCCTTGGTTGGAAAGTAAAAACTAGAACTTATGTTTTGGAAACTCCCAAATTTCCTATGGAATGAGGATACAAATAGATCTCATTAAGTCAGGAGCAAAACGTGGCTTTTAGGACAAAAATTGCGCAAAAATGCGTATGGACATGATCGGGTCGATCGGGGTGTCGATCCACTGACCAAAAACTTCACAAACTCTCTGAAATGGTCGATCAAGCTGATCTACACCTGGATCTGGTCGATCAACATCTGATCGGGTCGATCTGCTTCAAGATCCGCATCTGATAGAGTCAATCCACTTTCCAATCGAGTCGATCTTGTCACAACAAAAGCAAACTGCACGGCTTCACTGTTTTGGCTCTAACTTTCTGGTCCAATTCGAAATTGAGTGATTCAAGTTGCGTTGGAAAGATATTTCAGAGATCCTTCCAACCGTATGTTTTAAAGACCAAACTCCCAAGTGCACAGAGAGCTTGCTTCCTTTGATTGGACCCCTTGTGCAGCACATTCTTGAAATGCTTGTTTTTCATCTACTTTTGCTTGTTTTTCATCAAAATCCTCCAAAACAACTTCAACAAGCATAAAATCCCCAAGATAAAAAAATCAAACTGATAGTAACATGATTTTGCATGTTTTCAATAATAAAAACACATAAAAACTACCCAAAATACATGCAAATCATGGTACTATCAAATAACACTCACCAAATCGATGAATGTCACGAAGGAAATATAAACCTTGAACTCGCTGAGCAGAAGCCTAGGAAGGATTACGGTAAAGCTTCAACTTAGCCGTGCCTGTGAGCAAGAACATTTGAGGTTCTCCGTTATAGAAGATAGATAATTGTAACCCGTGTTCACTCACCATATACGATTAATTATAGAGAATTCACTTTGTGGAAAAGAAAGAGAGGATGTAGGACATTTTACATCCAAACCTCTATAAATATCTTGTCTATTTACAGCTTTCAGTGTTTATTTTTCTATGTGTTGGAAACTCAGTTACCATTAGTGGCTGGAGTACAACTGTTAAAGCAATCTCTTAATCTTACTCGTTAACAAATACTTTAGAGAGTTAGGTGAGTTGCTTTACAAGTCAGCTGAGATATAAAAAATGCCTACTTAAATTCCACATTATTATCTAACGCTTCCGCAACCTATCGTATACTTTGCGGAACTAACAAGTGGTATCAGAGCAGCTGTTTCAAAAGACTAACTATTTTGTGTCACTAAGGACCAGATCCATTTCCCTAAGCTTTTGCTGCGAGTAGGATATATTTGGTTATTCATAAAGAAGGCCTCTACCCGTCTTCCAAAGTTCTCAGTAGAAAATTATACCAGCTGGAAGAGGCGAGCGAAAACTCATCTCCTCAGCCAACATGAAGACATGTGGCTAGTCATTGAAGAAAGGCTGATCCGGAGAGAAAAGATCAAGACAAATCGCCAGAACCATGATCAACCCGAGTATATCGAGAAGCCACATGCAGAGTGGACAACGGAGGACAAGCATCGTCACCAACTGGAATATCTTACTCAAGATATTCTATTTTCAACGCTTGATGAGGATCGAATGAAAGATATAGCACATTGTGATTCTGCCAAGGAAATCTGGGATTTTCTTGAGGAGCTGTGCAAAGAATCTAAGCATCACGCGAAACGAACTCCAGGTTTGCATAGAAAAATATGTATTATTTGCTATGTTAATTGGAAAATCAATTGTGTAGATGGAAGCCATATTCAACTCCATCGTCAGTGAGCTCTCAGCTCTGGGTCGAACCTACCCCGTAGCTGAGATGAATGTGAAGATCTTGGCGAGGATGCCAAGAAAGGATTGGTTTGTGAAGGTCACAGCCCTCAAGGAATGTGATATGCCAAAGATGCCTACGAAGGACATGTTCACCTTCGTGCAATCACATGAGTTTGATTTTGCTTGGATGAATGAGCATAAAGCCTAGAAAGCTACCCAACAATCTTCAAAGTTGAAAGATACGACCTTGTTCATTGCAAAGAAATTATTCTAACCCCACAAGCCGCTGTGACAGTCATTCTCATCACGAACCCCAGCTGACAAACCCTCGAAGTCAGCTGAGAAGTCTCCAGCTAGCTCAGTTCAAGAATTAGAGGAGCATATGCAGATCCTTACTAGGAAGCTGGAGAAGGCTAAGAGCAGAGCCTAGATAGCTACTCCGGAAGAAAAGAAACTCGAGAAATCTCAGTTCTCAAGAAGAAAACAACGAAATTATTTCAAATGTAATTCTCCTGATCACTTAAACTTTGATTGTCTACAGATAGAAGAAGAAGAGTGAGCAAAGCTGAAGAAAAGCTTCTAGAAGAAAGTATCCAATGACTATATCGTGCTTACCAGGACTGAGATGCTCGATATTCATCACTCCATTTGTCGGACTTTATGATGAAGTTCTAGAATCTGAGTCAGTCACCAGCTCAGATGATGAGGAGCAACTAGTAGCATTCATGGCTGATATAAGGGAAGAAGAAGCTGAAACTACCTTGACCTCAACTGAGGATGAGGTAATTGAAACTTCCCTAGCTTTGCATGTGCTTGACCACGAAAATGAGGACTTGGAGTCATGCCATTCTGACTACGGGGACCTATCATTAGAATTCCTTTCAAAGGATTTTAAACACATGTGCATGCTGCAAAGCAAAATCACTCATGAAAATGCTTCTTTGAAGGAGTAAATTTAAAAACTAACTGCTAAGTTGGATAATACTAGGTCACTAAAGACAGTTAATGAAAAACTCAGGGAAGAAAATTCAACTCTCACAGCTGAGCTGGAAACCCTGAAATTGAAAAACCTCGAGCAAAACAAAATTATTTTATCTTTTAATAAGAGCTCGAGAGATTTAGAGTATATCATTAGCATTCAAAAATCATGCACAAAAGGTGGATTGGGTCACGATCCATCAACTTTGAATAATAAAAAAATTTTGTACACGAACTAAGGTAAGGAGAAGAGAATGTTTCTCCCATCTAAAACACGTACTGGCCAGTCATCTAGGCCAGATACAGCTCACAAGGCAGCTCAGCTGAAGGGTGCTCAGCTGACTGAAAGGTCAGCTGCCCTCCCCAAAGCTGTCCAACCAAAGGGATCCCAGTTGCATGGGGAACTAGCTATGCTAAAGGTAGCTGGAGACACCCAAGTTTTGGGAAACCAAATTGGAGACTCTTATCCAGCCGACACCCGTAAGGGCAAATACTCAGAAAGCTTTAGTATAGCTAGCAAATACTCAGCCGAGGACTGGGATATATTCCTGAAAAGTCCAAAGTAGTTGTCCGATAGTCAGATCCTCGAGGTTATGCTAGGAACCTAGTTCCCAATCATAACTTACACACAAATGCAGAGTTTAAGATCAACCATCATAATCTTGTGCATTTTGAGCTAAGGATGACAAAGAGGCAGTGACACAAGCTGCTTAATCAGTCAAAATTATAAAGATCAAACAAATATAGATCCCTAAAGGGTTCATCACCGTGCTGATCCCTCAGGACCCGAAGTGAGACAGGTACCTAAATTATCCTTTTCTATGACTGTAGGTCATAGAAGAGAGCAGCCAGCCATGGAAAAAAGCTGAGTTTTGCATTCTTTACAGAGGCTGCTCAGGTCACATGACTGGGATCAAAGAAGTTATGTCAGATCTCAAGCCAGTCAATGGGCCTTCCGTAATATTCGGGAAAAACTTCAAAGGGAAGATCCACAACTGGAATTGTGAAGATCAACAGAGTTACCCTTCATAGTGTCTCACTCATAGAAAACATGAAGCACAACTTAGTGGATATCAACCAACTTGGAGAGCATGGATACAAGACGGTGTTCGCGAAGAATGAATGCCAAATCAAGAACATAATCTCCAAAGAAATAGTCCTCAGAGGTGTTCGTAGAGGAGGACTCTACTCGTCAACTGGAATAGTCGGAGCCCCTACTCCTGCCTAGTTTTTCGTAATTCGACAGAAGTCAGCTGGCTGTGGCACAAGAGATTTAATCATCTCAACTTCAAGACCATAAATTATCTAGTAAAGCATAATCTGGTTGAAGGATTGCCAGCTGAAGTGATGAAGAAAGAAGGAGTGTGCAGAGCTTGCCAGCTGGGTAAACAGACGAAGGCCTCCTTCAAAGGAAAAGTTGTTGAGCCAAGCACGTCCCGAGTTCTAGAGCTGCTTCACATGGATTTATTTGGGCAGTTACTCCCCAACTAGTAGGAGGGAAGAGCTATACCTTGGTGGTGATAGACGACTTCTCAAGATTTACATGGGTGGAGTTTCTGCGGAGCAAGCTAAAGTGAATATGGCACTACCGGAGCTGATCTTAAAAGTTCCGAACGAGAAAAGCTATAAGGTTACCAGGATTAGATCAGGTAATGGGGCAAAATTCTGCAATGGGCCAGTTATAGACTTCTGCGTGGAGCATGGGATCAGTTACGAGCATTCAGCTCCAAGGACATCGCAACAGAATGGCCTCGCGGAATGAAGGAATCAGACCTTGAAAAAATATGCACGATGTATGCTATCTGATGCAAAGATTGGTCAAAGCTACTAGGCTGAAGCAGTTAACACAACTTGCTACACTCAAAATCACAGCTCTATCAACCTTCGACTGAACAAAACACCTTATGAGGTGTACTGGGGTCGTAAGCTTTCCTTAACTCATCTAAGAGCTTTTGGTTGTCCATGCTATATCCATAACAATACGAAATCGAAGTTAAACACCTTTTCATCTAAAGCTGATAAAGGTGTATTACTTGGTTATGGATATCCCTCTCACAAAGCGTTTAGGGTGTTTAACAAGACAGCCCTTCTTGTAGAAATAACATGCAATGTTATTTTTGATGAGTCTACCTTAGTACACAAGAACATTGCAAAGCTGGCCTTGAGCTGTCCAGAGACCGATGAAGCTGAAGTTTAGTTAGGCAACACTCGTGGTGTGCAACTAACTAAACCGGCTTGGCACACTTCTTGAACCCCAACTCAAGACTCAGTTACCTCAGCCGGAGTCCAAAAGACTGAGAGGGTTGGTGATGCCGAAGTTCTTGTTGAGACCTTAAAAGAAACCTCTATTCTTGATCCAGTTGAAGGTGCAGCTAAAGAAGGGGGAACCCTAACTGAAGTAAGAGGCCCACCATAAAGGAGCACCAAAGCAGCTCATCTAGTTTCAGTTCACCCAGTTCCAGCTGAAGACTCTGGTACATTAGCTGAGGAGAAAATCATTGGAACCCCAGTTCCTGGAGAAGGGACTGAGATAGAGGAAATCATTAGAACCCTAGTTCTTGGAGGAAGAACTGCGACGAATGGAACCACTGGAACCCCAGTTCTTAAAGGAAGAACTGTGACAGAGGAGTTAGTATCTAAAAATTTGGTGGATGCCCTAGTTGCAACTGCCCCCAACAACGCAGCTGCAGATTAGCCAATCCCAGTGGAAGTTATTCAACCCCCTCTAAGATTGAGAGATCATCCAGCTGTATACATTCTGGATGATGCAACTGATCCAATCCATACAAGATCATGGGAAGCCTTCTTCTCATGCTCCTTATCTTAGATAGAGCATTCAAAGCTGGAGGAAGCTCTTGCATCTCCCGACTGGATCTCAGCCATGCAAGAAGAACTAGTTGAGTTCATCCGCAACAACGTTTCGTACTTGGTAGATCGCCTCTCTCATCAAAAGATGATCAGAACCAAGTACGGTTTCAAAAACAAGTGCCATGAAAATGGAATAGTTACCCGCAACAAGGCACGGCTGGTAGCAAAAGGATATGCTATATGTGAACGGATTGACTTCGATTAGACCTTTGCCCCAGTTGCGAAACTTGAAGCAATTAGGTTTTTCCTAGCCTATGCAGCTTACTATAACTTCATCGTCTATCAAATGGACATGAAGAGTGCCTTCCTCAATGACGACCTGTCTGAAGAAGTGTACATGGAACAACCACCTGGCTTTAAGCACGAGAACAAGGTTTATCGCCTCAGAAAAGCCCTCTATAGCTTAACGCAAGCTCCCCAAGCCTGGTATGAAACCTTGTCCCTGTTTTTGTTGAAGAACGAATTTCAGAAAGGAAAGATCAACATGACTCCCTTCCGAGTGGAAAATGATAGAAACATGCTTCTAGTTCAAATTTATGTGGACGGCATCATTTTCGGATCAAGAAACCCAGCTATGTGCGAAAAGTTTGCCCACCTAATGCAATACATCTTTCAGATGAGCATGATAGGTAAGATATCCTATTTTCTAGGACCCCAAGTGAAGCAAATGCCAGAAGGGATCTTCATTAATCAACAAGAATACACCCGACAGCTGATCACGAATTTTATCTAGAGAAGACCAAGACACTTAGAATTTCCATGAGTACAAGTGTCCGACTAACACTTGATGAAGAAGGAGAACGAGTCAACCCCTCAGCTTACAGATGAATCATCAAATCACTTCTGTATCTAATTGCCAGTCGACCTGACATCAGTTATGCAGTTGGAGTATGTGCCAGATTTCAAGCCAACCAGAAGAAATCTCACATGGATGCGGCTGTGTGGATCGTTCAATATTTAAAGGGAGCTGAGACCCTAGGAATTTGGTATCTCAAGGATGATAGCTTAGTTCTTAAAGGCTTTTCAGATTTAGACTTCAGAGGATGCCGAATCGATCGAAAAGTACCAAAGGAACATGCCAATTCCTTGGTCACAAGTTGATTTCTTGGATCATCAAGAAACAATATTCAGTCGCCACTTCCACAGCTGAAGCTGAATATGTAGCTGCAGGCAGCTGTTATACTCAATTGCTTTGGATCAAGCAACAGCTGCGCTTTTACAAAGTATTAACTGAAGTTGTTCTAATATTCTGCGACATCAACTGTGCCATAGCCATCACACAGAACCCAGTTCATCATTCGAGGACAAAACACATTGACATCAGGCATCACTTCATCCGAGATCATGTGGAGAAGAAGGATGTGTCAATTGTTTATGTGAAGACTGAGGACCGCTTGCAGATATACTCACAAAACCCCTTCAGGAGTCCAAATTCAAGGAATTATCTACACAACTTGGCCTACTAAAACTGGACATGCTAGCTGAAGGAGAAGATTGAGGACAAATATTCTATAGTATAGGACAACTGATACCCAGCTCTCAGTTGTGATCATTACTGTTGGTGTCAGGCAACTGAGTCCTAGCTCTCAGTAGCCAGCTATCCTAAATCAATCTGGAGGATAATCGAGTCCTAGCTCTTGGTTATGTTTTTAAGAGGTGTCAGTCAACTGAGTCCCAGCTCTCAGTTGAATACTAAGACCTGACCAAGGATCCTGTCAGCTATTAGCTTGATCACTCTGAGTGGGACGTCTGAGAATTTATCGGTTGTCAGTTACTTAGTAGGGTGAACAATTGAGTCCCATCTCTCAGTTGTGTGAGATTTTAATATTATTAAGTTTTTACTACAGACTGAGTCCCAGCTCTCAGTCACAGCTGATGATGATCAGACTGAGTCCCAACTCTTAGTCACAACTGGTTTCAAATTTAGGGGGAAAACCATCTTAGAAGGAATTAATTACTCCCGTGATTATGTCATTAATTTCAAAATTTGAATGACATAAATGCACATTAAATGTGAAGAGACATGCCCGCTTTGGAGATAAAATGGAAAACTGCCACGTGTAAAGGAAACTGGTCACGTCCAAGTTGAGGACAACCACCTCTACATGATCTATAGGACGAAGAAATCTTGATCGTCGGATTTATCTGTTTGTTCGCAGCCGTCCATCCACTCACCAAGTTTTTTTATAAATGGATGATGATTCACAATTCACCCCGATCATCTCTTTTATCTTCTTCAACCTTCCAAACCCTAGTTGCAGAAAATTCCTCAAAATGTTTCACCTTCAAAACTTTCAAGGCTTCCGTTACAAATCATTCCAAATGGCATCAACTCCCACTAAGATACCCACTGCTATTCCATTAGCTAGTCTGGTCACAATTGCCAAGATCGGAACCCGCAAACTTACGAACGCGGAGAGGAGGCAACTTCAAGTCCAAAAGAACAAGATTCTCAACCTCCCCCTCCTCAAGAAGCAGTTTAGGGATTATCCAGAAGAAATCAAGAAGCTGGAAAGTAAGTTGCAGAAGGCAACTGAACTCAAATTCGTCACGATCGCTCCTAAATGATTCTACCTATATTTAGTCGTCGAGTTCTATAGAAGAGCGATCATCTCCGACGTCTATGACTCCTTCACGATGAAGGTATATGGAACACAGATCACCGTGTCCCCAGCCTTCCTGTCTGCCATATTTGGGCTCTCAAACACCTGTCGCTCAATCTTCACCTATCTGGACGATGTGGATGAGCTAGAGAAGAAACATTGGAACAGGTGGAAATACATCTCAAAGAAAGCCAAGATGAAATTCAAAATGCAGACTCTGAAGGATTCTTTGAAGGATTTCTACACCGTCCTCCTCGACATCATCAACAAAATGACAGTCTGCCACTTGGGAACCAAATCAGAACTGTCCTCGAAGAAGTACAAGTCAATGATGGCTATTGACGATGGGATTCATGCTAACTGGGCTGACTTCATCTTCAGCAAGATGCTGGAGAATGTCAAGAGAAAAGAGAGCATAAAGGAGATGTACGTTTTTGAAAAAGTTTGGGCTGACCATGAGCTACTTGATGGAAAAGTTGCTCCCAGTTGTGGGGCAAGGGGAAAAGCTGAGCAACTATGATTTTTCCCCCCATCAACTGCAAAGAAGCCCCCGCGAAACGCAAAGGCATCGAAGCCAAAGATGCTAGCTGTGGCAACAACCTCAGATAAGGGATACAATCCTCCACACAGCCATGATGCTAGAGAAATGTTGTTGACCAAGGAGGTCGAAAACGAAGTGTCAGTGACCAGGTCTGTGACAGCTGAGGAGGAAAGAACGCCACCAAAAAGGCTGAAGACGAGATGTTCAGGGAGGTAGAGCAGGTCCTCCTCTCTGAAAGGATGAAGAGTGGGCTGGGAGCCTCTACCCTAACAAACAAGAAGTCTTTGGTAACCTTAGCCGCCAAGGAAGCAGCTCTGGCTGCAAAGAAAGGAAAAAATCAACTGCAAAGAAACCAGCTGTGAAGAACAACCTTCTATCGGGGAATTTCGAAGAGCTCTAAGGTACCAAGGGCATTACCATCCAGGACCGAGCTGCTCGCAAGCAAATTATCTCATCTTTCAGCAGCAGCTCCAACTCCTCTCTCAAACGTGTTTTTGAAGGCCCCCCGGACATAGCTGGAGCTGGCCAGTCCAGCGGAGCCAGCCGTCCCAGTGACAGTCCTCACCACCAAGGGAATTGAAGGACAACCCTTTTCCTGCTGAGTCGTGCACTGATGCACAAGTCATTGTTCCTTCCATCGGCCTACCACATAAGGACTACAAATTCCAAAGAATCATTGACTAAAGCTGCCCTCTCTAAGAGACCTCCACAATTAATACACACATTATCAAGTGGAGCCGAGATGTAGAGAACTTGATTGATGGGAGTGCTCTCTCCCAAATGGAGTCATTACTGAAAGAGCTGGAGGGTGATGAGCATCCCCTCGTATAGCTGACTTTGCATGAAGCCATCAGGGCACAAAGGTAGTACTACTAGAGGTACTCCTCGATTGTGAGGAGATGGTGTTGTTCCTTGCCAGGATGGGGATCACCTTCTGGAGATCTGATGATTTGTGGGTGCGCAGCTGGATTGGGAGTGGGCGGAACCGACCACTCAAGAAGGGATAATTACACGATCGTATCAACGAGATCATCACCTACAGGCTCACAACAAACTCAGATGATCTTCCCCCAAGAACGAAGCTGGAGTTGGCCCCAGCTCTGCACAAGGCTTTCAAATCCACTCATCTGATGCAGCTGCCACCAGTCCAACTATGGTCAGCCCACCACCCAAAATGACCGAGACTCAATTTTCTATCATTTCAGCCAACACAACTGCTGCTCTTCATCAAACTTTCAGTCAAAATTCTTTAACAACATCTGAAGGTCAAGATCAGCCGACCAGCCCGACTTCTAAAGCAGCTACGGAAACCCAACAATAAGTCATTTCTCCTTCAGCTAATCAAGATCCCGTTGCCAAGTCCCCACCAGCTCAGCAAGAGCAACAAGATGGTGCTGAAACCAGTTGCTCTTCGATCGAGGCTTCGCAATAAATGCAAGATGATGCAGCATAGCCTCCAGCCAGCACCGCATAGACAGCTCTGCAACCTGATGAAGTCTCTCCTCCCACAAAACCAAGAACTTCTCAAGAAACCCGGCTGGGTCTTCCAGATCTAAACGAAGAGAAAGACTTTCGATCGAGGATTCCCCTCCAGTTGGTCCCTCATCTTTTGATCTTCCGAGGGACCTATCCTCTATAGCTTTCTCCTTCCAGCCACAGTCCACCTCAGCCCCAGCCATAACTACTCCTCCTCAGGATATCACGAATTTCAGCTTGGTTGACTGTAGCTGAGCCACTTCAGCAAGTACTTGCATTCCCAGTTCTAGAACAAAACCCTTCTCAGATGCAGATGGTCATCTTTCTAGGACTTGCCCCTTCTACCATCCAAGAGCCAACACTGAGTATCAATCTCGTACTATCTCATGAAGTTGTGTCTCGGAGACATGTTTCCACTTCTTCTACTGCCCAGCACAGCCGAACCCTGAATCCTTGCTCATCCTTCAAGCCATGGCTGGCATGCAGCAGACAGTCTCCTCCAGCTTGCAAGCTATCAGGCAAAACATCTCAGCCCTCTCTGATGTTGTCAAAAAGGAGGAAGAGCTACGGTTGAATAAAGAAATGGCTTCATTTGAGAAATAGCAAGCAACTGAAGAGAGGAAGAAGAGAAAGAGGGCAATCAAGGAAGCTAAGAAGGCTGCCAAGAATAAGAAAGCTGATGAATCCGGCAACCAGCCTGCTAGCTGAAGTCTTAGAGTAGCTTAGTCAGTTTTTATCATTTATCATTGTACATTGTCTTTAAATTTCTTATCTCATCATGTACAATGAAAGCTCAAAAGATATATATAAAATTGACTAACTGTTACTCTTTGAATGACAATATCTAGTTGTCTCAAAGATTTTAATGTTTATATAGCTACAACTGGGTATGTCACAATTAAGTATGATCAGTTGTCAGCTACATCAATTCTCTTACATCCTAATTAAAAAGAAAAAGAATTAAAACAAGTTCTTTAACACTTGTATTTTTGGGACTGTTAAGAAAAACAATTAGATGGAAGGAACAATATGTTGCGGGGGAAGTCAGTTGTAACTCCTTTCACTTTTTCTAGCTGCACATGATTTTGATATCATCAAAACAGGGAAAATTGTTTGGAATATTTGTATTTTGTAGATGTCAAAAGCCATTAGCATAGAACTGATCTTAGAATGTAATCATGTATAGGATTGAATTTGTCATAGCTTAGGTTCGCGGAGAGCTGGAGCTAGAAGAATTCAAGACCTGAAGTTTGAAGATCGAGTTCAAATGAAAACCACAACTGTGTCTATCCAGTTATAAGGAATCACATGTGACTCCTTCAGCTATGAAGATTAAAGACTACAACTGCTCAAATAGTTGTGAGGAACCCAACTGCAGTTCATTCAGATCTGACAGCTGAGAGAGATAAAATTGACTCCCACAGCTAACTGACAAAACGGCAGTTGAATCTCAGTTCAAGTCAACCTTCAAGCCCAGTTGTCCCTCGTACAACAGAGAGACAAAAGAGGAATATCAGACTTGTTCAGATTTACAGCTGAGCTGACTCACCAAAAAGTTACCATAAAAGGTAGTCAGTCAACTAGTTATTATCTAGCGGATAATAACCACAGCTGAATATCTGAAGAATAAAGTGCTGATAAAGCTTGTGAGAAGTACATCAACGGCCATAATTCCTGAGCACGGAAATGGAGGATTTGTTTGTTGTCTCTAACGGATACTAATCAAATTCGAGGTCTGTAAATAGAGGAGTCACCAGAAGAGAGAGGATCACGAACGACTACTAAACTCACGCATAACATTTGCAATCTATTCAAATCTCTCTCTCTAAAACATTAAAGCTTTTCGAGTATTCTTACTCGAGATCCACCGAAGATACGAAAGCTGTTTACAGCCGAAGATTCCAAGACCATTCTCAGTCTTTTATCTGAGAATAACACTCATCCAATGGATCAACATTCACGAAGGGAATAGAAACCTTCCACCCGCTGAGCAGAAGCCTAGGAAGGATCCGGTAAAGCTTCAGCTCAGCCGTGCCTGTGATCGAGAACATTGGAGGTTTTCTGTTGCAGAAGATAGTTAATTATAACCTGTGTTCACTTACCGTGTACGATTAATTATAGTGAATTCTCTTCATAGAGAAGGAAGAGAGAACTAGAATATTTTACATCCGAACCTCTATAAATATCCTGTTCGTTTACAACTTTCAGTCTTTATTTCTCTAAGTGTTTGAAACACAGCTACCATTAGTAGTTGGAGTACAATTTTTAAAGCAATCTCTTAATCCTACTCATTAGCAAATACTTTAAAGAGCCAGCCGACTTCCTTTACAAGTCAGCTGAGACATAAAAACGACCTACTTAATTTCTGCAATTATTATCTAATGCTTCCGCAACCTATCATATACTCGATTTGGACCAACACTCTAAATTCGATAATTAGATAAAGGATAATAAACATTGAACACATAAAAAGATGACTGGAGTTTGAAGTAACAAGTATTAGGACATGACATCATAATTTATTAAATGGCATGGCTAATCTGGAGTTGACAGTGGAATATTACAAAAGAAGGAATCATGTATGAAGACATGAGTCCCGGCTCCCAACTGGACTCCCTCATTTACCATGCTCAACCAGCTCACCACCATCCTTAACCTGTGCGTTAGGAAAAAAAACATGCAGGGCTGAGTATGTTGAATTGAACTCAGTGGACACAATGTCAAATCATAATTTAAAATCATATGCATAGCATGTTTATGCAAGTCATGAGTTTTTATTTTTTTGGAAATCCTACTCATGCTTGTTAAAAACCATTCTAAGTTCTTGCTTGTGTTTTTCATACCATGCTATATGTTTTAAACTACTTAAAGTGGAACCAGGGGTAGGCCTCCCACACTGGCCGTGTGTCTAATCGGCAAGTACTATACTACGAGTCCGAGTTGACACATTGC
>AYJT01065555.1:0-10502 GCA_001278415.1 Ocimum tenuiflorum
ACTTCTGCAAACTCTAACAGTCGGACAGAAACTCTTAATTTTCGTTGATCAATGAATGAACTCAAACGAAAATGAATTTGTGCCGCAAATCAATAATTCAACTTAATTGTTCATCTAAACAGATAACTATAATCAGTTTGAAGGATTGAAGGAAAGAAAGAAAGATATGAAGATCGCAATCTTCATAATTATCAAACCAAAAATACCGCGAGCGCAAAAAATTCAAAATACCCCGCGGTAAGTAATAATGCATAAAAAATGCCCTATGATGATAGATGGAAAATTTTAAAGTTGGGCCGTTGATCACAGGAAATCAAGGGTCAAGATTCTTTCTTATTTCTCAACCTAAGAGGCCTTTCTCATTTGATCATTCCCCTATATATATATATTTAGGGCTGTAAAAAAGTTGAGCTACTCGCAAACTACTCAGATCTCAACTCGATAAAAACTCGTTTAGTAAAAGCTCGTTAAATATATGAGTCAAAATTGAGTTTTGTAGTATTTGACTCGTAAGCTCGTGCGCAAGCTAGTTAGCCAAAAATTAAATGTGATATGAAAATTATTATATTTTTTAAATACATATTTTATAAATTATATTAAGAAGAGTTCTTTAATCAGTACTCTTAGTGCTCGAAGTAGACATTAAAACATCAAAAATGTTTAGAGTCTACCACCTCGAGGTGCAGTGGTAAGCACATTTCTTATGACCTTAAAGGTCACGGGTTCAAGTCTTTGTGGGAACATTCGCGTGGATTTATTTAATATTATACTTTAATTAAAAAAAAATACATCAGAGATCTTTAGAAACAAGGCGAAGCACAAAGGTCGATCTATAATATTATTATGACTAATTTTTATTGTATAGTTGGACAACTTTATTACTTAATAAAATACTTAAGCATTTTTAAATTTAATTAATTAATTAATTACTGCCGGTGGTCTAATAGTACATTTAATATTTCCACCGCATATCAGACGTGTCTGAATTATAATCTATAATACAGTAATAATAATCTTGGTTATTATGTTGAGTTGATATGTTGCAGTTAGAGCTATTACAATTTACGAGCAAATCATTTCTCAATGTTCACCAAGAAACGAGGTAATTTTTTCAATTTTTGTTTGGTTTCACGTATATTTTTATTTTACGCGCACACACAAACAACATACTAATACTATATCAATGGCAAAACAAATAATAATTTGATGATGAGGAGATCTCCCGTTAGACCGCTCAAATCATTTAGGCGGATTTCGATTTAGGTTCCAGGGTAAATGTGAGTTTGAATTTAAGATCCAAAGTGAGTATGAATTTGAGTTAATAAAAATGAATTATTTAAATTCACGTAAATCATTTAGACGATTTAACACCTTTTAATAATTGTTTATTATATAAGGCTTAGAGCCTTTTGAGTGTATAAGTCTAGATTCAGTGTACCTGGAAATATGTCCAGGTTAGTTGAATTTATCCCAGTTCGTTGATGGACTGTTGTGTGAACATTATCATTCATTTTTTACATTTTTCCCAAAAAAATTATCATTTTTTTTTTTGGTCTATTATAAGCAAATGAATTATAATCTTATTAAGATATTTTATTTTTTTCAGGATACAAAAGAAATAGAGGCAAATAAACAATAAGCTCCCACCTATGTAACTAACATTAGCTCCCAGATAAATTAAACTAGTATTATAATGTACGAAAATATTTAAATCGATATTTCCTGCGCGCATAGAAATAAAGAATGCGATAATCTTAAAAAAACTCATGCATAACATCAAAAATCAATGTCATAATTATTCAAAATTCATGTATAAGTAGAAGTCGTTATGGACTTATATCTAAACCACGTATTTCAAAATTTACCCACGCAATAAGTAGACAACATATAGGGATAAAGAAATTGATGTCTCGTGCACAAACATATGAATAATGTATCAATCGATGACTGGTCTTACAAAAACTAGTGTACAATTTTTAAAATGTCTTAGGTTAGAACGATTCAAAATTTACATTTTCTAGTGATTTTTACCCATACCACTCATCATAAAAATATTCCCACACAAAATAAAGTGAGAATCAAACGCAGAATTGCAATAGAGACTAAAGAGTCGTGAAAAACGTGTGCTTAGCCATTTCTGAAGTTGGTAAGCAGATACATATTTATGTTACTACATATTTTGGTTCCATCCATTTTGATATATTTCTATTTAATATTTCTCTTATAAATATTAAATATACGCAAATATGTATATCATATATAACTTTAATTACTACCTGTTCTTTACAGTGGAGACTAAATTATGACAAAAGTTACAAACATTTGTCTTATCATTAGTGGATCTTGGACACGACTCGATCGATCAATAATAAATCTTGTTATTAAATTATTAAGTTGGGAATTAACACACAAATAAAGTACTTCGGATCCCCTATTACATAATGATGTTACACATCATGTTATATTGCTTGGATTATTGACAAGTGTAATCAATTAAGGGAGATTAATTGTGAAAGAATCTTTCTTTCTTAGAGACGTGATTTATCTTCTTTAATTTGTACATTTATTAATAATCCAAGAATGTAACACAATGTATAAGATCATTGTGTAACAGAGAATCCAGATAGCAAATAAAGTCATTTCCGGTCAAATCAAATTATAAATATAGAGAGATCGTACTTGTCAGGAAAAAGGTTGAGGGTACTTGTACTACTATTATAGATGAATCGTGTTGTTCATACGATCAATGATGTACTTCTCGTATCGTGTTAATAAATCTAAATTTGTTTTTTAGTTGGTTTTAAAAAATGATATATATCACTTGGTGAAAGACAATTGGAAAATACAAGCTGTCTAAATAAAATTTGTTAAAAACAGACTGCAATTAACTAGTGATCTGATGAAGAAAAAAAATATTATCCAGATCCTTTGCAACTTTCAATTGTAGTGAATCCATAGTCTATGGACGACGGACCTAAATATTTAGAATTCGAAAGATTGATTTTCGATCCAATACCCGAAAGATGTCTCAATTCAAGACCCAACAAATGTCAAACTTTTCAATCCAGGACCTCCACACTTAACGACATCAAAAAGATATCCGATGAATGCTGACGTTGCTGTTACATAACCATGTCATCAACACACTTCATATTTTTCACAATTAAATTTAAAAAAAAAATACAAATAGAAGAATACATATATATAATTTTTCATTATCAACATCTCAATTCTTTTTGTCGAGAACAAAAAATTATATATGTGTATTGTTCTATTTTTCTTTTTAAATTTAGTTGTGAAAAAATATGAAGTGTGTTGATGATGTGGCTATATAACAATTACGTCAGCATTTGTCGGATGTTTTTTTTTAACGTCGTTAAGTGTGGAGGTCCTGGATTGAAACTTAAGTTTAATATCTTTCGGGTCTTGGATTAAAAATTTTAATATCTTTCGGGTCTTGGATCGAAAATCAATCTTTTGGGTCTTAAATAGGAAAAAAAATCATCTTTCATGTCCTGAATTGAAATTACTCTTTAAACATATGCATATATATTAAAAGAATGGATTATTGTTAACATGTTTTTAAAAAATATAAGACCCTATCGAACCCTGCACCAAACTCAAATCAAACCTATTTTTTGAGTAAATATCATCTCCAATTCATGCCTAAAACGGAAATGGAAATCAAAATTTTGGTTATTTCTCTCCCTCAAACTCAAAACGTGCTATGGCTACTGTAGACGAGAAACTTAGATTTTGAATTTTCAAGAAAAAGATGAATAATGTTGTAAAAAGTGAAATATGTTATTGATGATGGTAGACAAGGTGAGAAAGAGATTAATGTTGAGCTGGTTACAATGTATCCTCTTCTTATTTTCTGTATTTATAGTAGAAAAGGAAACCCTAGATAGTTATTCTTTAGATCTCACGATCATTAATGACTTTTTCCCCTAGAGGGACCTCAAAACTTATCTCCTCTTTAATTTTACTGCTCAAACTGTAATTACTAATTTTCTCAGCTACAGGCTATACCAGTCTCATGTCCTTCTTCATGCAAGCCCCTCAACACCTAATCACAAAACCCTGCTCAGTTTTTGCATAATACTTTCTAAGTTTTTGGATTTTTACGTATTTTTTCTTTTTTCTAGAAGATATTTATTTTTGTTTCATTTAAATATACAGATTCTACTTTTATAAATTTAATTGTATTTATGTGTTGTATTTTTCAAATAAATGTACAATGAGTGAAAAAAAATAAAATTAAAACATAAAATTAATTACATTAAAGTTGAATTAATTCAATTCGTACTACTTAGTTTTTGTACTTCATTGTCTATTTATTTTGTTTCTTTTATAAGATTCTTTCTTTAATATATATATATATATATATATTTTATAATATGCATATTTACATTGAACTTAGAAAATTAAATAACAATGACTGATATAAAAACATGAAATCAATATTGCCCTAAAAATGACACTGCGATACTAAAAATGAAACACAATATAAATAATCAAATAGAAACACATTTCAATTACTTAAAAATAAATATAAAAACAAAGCAAAAAAATCAAAACTGCTGAAAGACGAGATTCTCTATTTTATAAATAATAAATGCACTGTTAATAAATAATATTTTACTTTAGATAATAACTACGTGTCTGTGATAATTTATTTTATTTTAAATGAAAAAATGGTTCAAATTGAAAACTTAACAAATATATTATTAGCACTTAAAAAGATTAAAAAGTAATCAGAAAAGGAATAAAATTTGTTTGAATTATTTGAGATTAAATTTGGTGTAATGAATTTGAGATGAGCTAAGGTTATTATCTTTTAAATGCAAAACTTTACAGTGGATTTTGAAATCGAATATGTTAAAACATTTTTATTCTGAAATACATAAACTTTGTAAGTGCTTTTGTAACATGAGTTGGAACCCTTTCAAATTAAAATTGACACATCAGTAAATTACAGCGTCATTCTATATAGATGAAAAATTATACAATTCCTTTGATCTAATAAAAAATAAAGATTTGTATTTTCAGTCTGCAAATCATTTTTAAGGATTATTTATTCGAAATCGATTTGTCAACCACGACTAACATTTGTTTATTGTAAAATAAAATCAACACATGCAAATGTAATATGTTAACACATGCACATGTCATATGTTTCTACATTTATGCTGAAAACAATTCTTCTCTAAATTAAAACACTACCGGCGAAATATCACCCATGTTAGAATCAAGATTAACCAAAAACCAGTTAAGTAGCTAGTACAATCGGTGACTTATTTAATAGTGGTTTATTTTCTTCATCAATCTTAAAGCTACTTAAATATTTTCTCAGATAAAATATTTAATTAAAAAAAGATTAATCGAATACACACACATACATTTTATGTTTCGAGGAATGGTCGAGTATGGAGAGGACAAGAGTTTTCAGTTATTCGTTTCAATTAGAAATATTTTGATAAATGGGATTAATTGATCGATTATTTTAGATTGATTTCTTTTATTTTTATTAAGACAACGTTCAAGGAAAAAACAATTTTCATAAATAAAGATTGTATTATAAATAATTCAAATTATTGTCAACTATAATGACTCAATTATTTGACTCCAACATTCAAGACATGGACATATTAGCGGTTAGCATTTTAACATATACGTACAGGGCTTTAATTAATAGAATGATTTATGATTTCATTTAAAAAAAAATCATATAAATTTTGCTCTAGGATTTTAACATACAATCGATCTTAGAGAAATCCATGACATGCGTAGCTATTGTATAAATATAGAAAAATACATTTTTTTCGAATGTTTTCATTACTTAATTATTTTTTCTTCATTGAGTTGGAAAATTGGGTGCAAGTAATAATACCACCACTAAAATTAGATAAGGCATAATATTACAATTTTTTTTTTTAAAAAGCCTTGATTTATGTAATAAAAAAACTTGATTTAATTCCCAATATGGGATGCAAGTTTAAGATGTTTTGTTTTATCTGATAGATCATAAATGTGAGTTACATTAGCGACATTTAAGAGGTTTTAATAATATTGAATTCTTAATTTCTAATATTAAAAGAAATGGGGAAAGGAAGACTAGAGATTAATTCAAAATCGAAAGGCATGTGTAATTTTATCAAAAAAAAAAAAGCTTATGATTCGTAACAAAAAATAAGGGTGTACGGTGGAGTATTGGAAATGGGAGTGGCATAGGAGCGGCATGAAGTCGCCGCCAAGAGCTGCGCTGTCAGCGATAATTTCCCACGTTGAATGTTCGTTCCCCAACAAATATGTCTCTTAAATTCTACTATTTTAAATATTATCATATGGTAATTTAAAACATCCATCATTTTCAACTAAACTGCCCCTTCCTCATTCCTAAAGGCCACTCTATGCTCTTTCCACGTCATCATTTAACCACGCCTCCACGTCATTTTCCTAACCTACGAGGATCCCAAAAATAGCCCTGCTCAAACGGCGCCCATCATTGAGCCTAGTTTCAATCCTCGCTCTTTCGTTCTAACTAAATAAATTGCAAATCTTACTTTTTTTATATTTATTTGTTTACATACCTCCTTAATTAAAGGGTGTAGTCTTTATATATAGATATTCATCAGGAAAGAAGCTGCTTAATCCCCCAGGAAAGAATAGCTATTTGGAATATGGAACATTACGAAATGTTTGGATTAATTTGTTGATGATATTATTTTCTTCATTATATAAAACTGATTTGAAATAAAAACACATTTTTTATGTTCTTCTAAATCGGTTATACATTGATATCGTTTGACTGTATTGAATCGAATTCACCTTCAAAAGTGTTGATACTACAACTCTTATTTTATAGTTAAGTTTTTTTTTTTTTGTGTCGCGACCACATTTTTAATGGGATAAAATTGATTTGGATATTTCTATTCACAACCACCACATTAAACTTGACATTTAAATATAAATACATTTTTAGACATTTATATCCTTATAAGTTAGAGCTTCAAACATTTAAGAAAGAAAAAAACAAAACTCCTTTTTAATCCATATGAAAAATTATCTTCTCCCTCTTATACAACAAAGTACAAACAATACTATTCAAATCCACCAGCAAATGAAAATTTTATCATCCCCTGCCCTTTTTCGGAAACATAAAAATAAAAAATTTCTCTTTTTTTAATTTATTGAATTAGGGTAGCACTCCCACCCCAATCCAGTTTTAACAGAGAATATAAGTTTTTCAAGTGAAGACTTGCCAGAAACATATTTTCTTTTATCTACTTCATGGATCAAACTATTTGTGTAGATAAATTATGTCAATATTGGTGGGAGTTTCTGAAATATTTTCATGGTAGCAAATTGATATAGGCTTAGTTCAACTGGGTACAAAGGCAAAACAATGGATGAGATGTTTCGTTGGAGCAGACAACGTGAATGTACAGCCCCCACCTTAATTTTCTAATTATTAATATTCCTAGGGCTTAATTAGTTGGAGGCTGTAATTTGAATGCGGTTTTAAATTTTTAATTTGAAGTTTTAAATAATTGGGTATTAAAGGAGAAAATTGTAAAAACAATGGTTTTAAAATTTAATTATTTTAGGGGGTTGTGAAGAAAATTTGGTGACTGTGAGTAGAATTCCCCAATTTAGTTTTTATGGTGGGGAAAATCAATCTTCCCCAATCAGATGTTATGTGCTAGTATGATGGCCTAATGAAAGGATAAGCTGCATTTATCAATCGTGGTGATAGAAGTCAAATGATGGATGGTTTGGACAAATATGTACCAATAATCTCTTAAAAAATTCATTTTCCATAAAAGTTTATAGTAATAGTTATTATCTAGGGAGCACACACATGATAAAACATAAATTCATTACTAAAGTAATACAACGGTGGTGCTATACGTTATGAACAGCTAATGTACATATTAAATTTGGAATTTCTTATATATATTACAATTATGCGGTCAGTTCGATAATTGTTGATACAGCACCTGAGTGTATTGTTGACAAAAAGGCAAATGCACCCCAATTCATGCATACTCATATCAATTCTCAACTAATAATAATAATAATAAGAGTATTTATATTACCCTTTTTCTGAATTGGGCTCAATAAGCACAACGAGAATGTTTCCATAAAAGATGTGTTTAGGCTTCGTTTGTTTACTTTTTTTCGAAGAAGTGCACTCCACAATTTTTAAAAACTTTTCTCTAAAATATATTCATAATTTATATTTATTTTTCCTCTCATTAATTAAAAATATGTAAACAAATGATTTTTCATAACTTTTATATGATATTTTATATTTTTGAAATACAACAAATAGGGCCTTAAACTTGAAATCAATAAATAAAGAAAAAAAATAAAATAATCATAGTAAAAATTAATCCATGCTTCTTAATCTTTTCGTTTTTTGAAACTCAATTTTTTACGAGAATAACTTTCAACCGCTATTTTTTATGCACATTACATTGTTGGCATGCATAATACATAAAAATGGTAAATTACACCAACACTGGAAAATCAAATGTGACATCAAACAATATTAGCAGAGTTTGAAGTTCAAAAAATATTAGTAGAGTTTGAACTCGGAATATCGAGTCTCGAGACCAAAGCGTCGAAGGGAAAAATAACCATTCACTTGTCGGCAAAAACTTCTCTTATATCTTCTAAATATAGACGAATTCTATTAGAGTTTATTAACTACAATTAGAATTTATTAAGCAACAATTATGATTATCTGGTTATTGGGTTTAATTGAAATGATTTGTCTAACTCGTTAGACAATCTAATAGAAGATCTCTCGTCTTACTTGTTTTAATTAACTTTAAGGATAAATTATTGTCTCATCCGAGATATTTCATTAGTTGCACACTTGTCCGCACTCTCTATCCTCCAACAAAAATTTTTTTGGCTTTAGGGTTTCCTAGAATGAGATCATATTGCGAATAGCAATCAATGTTGTATTATTTGCTGCGGACGGCCATCTACTTTTGGAGCAACACGAACTTAAAAAGATTGTACATATAATGTGGTGAAGTAGAAGTTGTGCGACATATTATGATCAATGTGATCTTATCATGATGAATAAGTCATGAATAACACACCCACGAAGCAATCACATTATGGTTGAAAAAATTATATAGCCCAATTAATTGTGCGACGTGTAATGGAGTTAGATTTCGGAGTATATATATATTTATAACTGATAATATGGTAACAGAATTTAACAAGATCATCATTATATGGAGTTAAGGTTCAAAATGAGCAATATCATGCCTTACAAATGTATTCTTGATATTGACAATTTGGAGTCGAGAAGAAGATTATTAAAATTTAACAAGACAGAATAAAACATGGTTTAAACCTTTTCGATGCCAATCAATTATTTTAATTGCTGGAATTAGGTCAACTTTCTCCTGACTCTAATGAGCAAATATTAAATAAGTATAGCGTAACTCAACTCTTTAAGGATAATATAAAAATATAAGCTGTAACTTTCGGATCCCTGATTCGTTTTCTTTTCTGGGTGCTTATTTATTTAAATTAATAATCAATATTTTAATTTGAATACTTTTTAGGAGCAGAGAAACATGCATTTCATGTTTAGTGCATAATTAAATCATTAAGACAGCGGGCAAATCTTGAATGAGGGGTCCTGTCGTGCCTAAAGATCCTCCGTGATTGGATTAGCATTTAGACTAATCAAATCAAATCCAGTAATTAATCAAAGAAACAATATTGCAATTCGGACCTATTTAACCATTAACCAAAAAATTGAAAAATGATTATTGTGCTACACTTTGCCTTCAACGTTACTGACTAACAAGTAACAACATCCGGTTCAGTTGTTAATTTGTTCGTTTTCCGATATAGAAAAATGTCTGTCAAATTAAAGCAAAAGACGACCGTAAATGATTGAATGATTATAATCCCAAGCGATTATCAACTCATAACGTGATGTATAAGTTGGTTGTCAAAGTTTGTTCAACTTAAATAGTCAAGAACATAACTCATAGCTATGAAATCCATTCCTTGTGTGTGTTTTTAAATTGCATTATAATATTAAATTATAATTGAGAATGTTCGACTCACCTGCGTATTTATGAACGTGCTAAAAATATGAAAATTAATATTTGAGTCTTGCTATCAACAGTAGACTTTGTTTACTAATATTGAAATTTAGTGGCTTGAGATATCTAATAGATATTGTGAAATAGCTACTCGATAGTACCCTTCATATGAACAATTCTTATTATTATTAGCTTGGCATTTAATAATGGAATATTTCATCATATCCTAAGGTTTAAATTTCATTTTAACGTGTGATACTAAAACCGACACATATGATACGACAAATTTAAGAGAGATAAGATTTAAATTAAATGTAAAATTGTTTTACTGCGATGTTTATCATATGTAAAAATGAGTCATCAGTCAAGGACAAATCTACCACGGAGGACTAGTAAATGTCTAAAAGATTAAAAAAA
>AYJT01065560.1:0-12685 GCA_001278415.1 Ocimum tenuiflorum
TACCCTTCTTCTGCGTACGTTCCTCAAAAGTCTTAAGTCTCCCCACTGCATCTTCGAACGCAAGGGACTCGAGGTCATAGAACTGCTCGATGCCAGCTCTCACACTAATAAATCAGTCTGGCATCGTGTCAAAGAGCTTCTTCACGAGGGCATAGTCACAGAGTGTACCACCTAGACTTGCGTACTTGACGGACATGGTTGTTAGCCGACAACGTAGTGGTTGAGGAACTCACCGTCGTTCATGTGCATGATGTCAAACTCTCTTTTCAACGCCTGCGTCCGCGCCTCCTTTACTCAGCTGCACCGACGAATCTAGTCTTTAGACAGTCCCAAACTTCCTTTGCGTCATCTTCTTGGCCACTTGCATGAGAAGATCGTCTAGAAGGGCTTGTAGGAGGTGTGATCTCGCCCTCTTGTCAAGTCGGACGTCAATTTTCGCTCCCTCTGCCGACTCGATTGCCTCCTAACCACCTTGATCCTCCATTATGGCCTGAACATGAATCACCCAACTGGTGTAATTTATGTTTGACAGCTGTAGGTACTGGAATGTGCCACTGCTTTGTTGCGCCTGCGATGAGTCTGTTGTGACGATATACAGTTTTTTAAGGTTGGGTGAGCACCAATTCTCTGGTGCCAATTGTTGGCCCCAGGAATAAATTTGCATAGAAAACACACACAAAAGAAGCAAACGAACAAGACACTCAAAAAACTTGGAGAAATTTTCTGAAATTGAATCTTGTTGTTTGTAATGAAAGCTATTACAATTCTCACAACAATGTTCTATAAAAAAAAACAAAAAAAAAAAAACTAGCTACTGCTATTTATAAGAACAAAGAAAACTAATTAGCTACCCCAACTATCTTTATTACATCTTATTCATTCATCTCGAAAACTTCTCATAATTGGTGAGCCACTACTCTTGTAACTGTTGAACTACTCCCTCAGCCACTACTTTGTAACTCTTGTACTAGGGCTGTCAATTTTTGACATGACACGATAACCCAACATAAATCCGCATGATATTAATGAGTTAGTGTTGAGGCTTAACGGGTTCGTGTCATTATCGTGTCGATCCGTTAAGGACACGAAAACTTCGTGTGGTGTTCGTGTTCGGTTCGTGTTATCCGTTAAACAAATCGTGTTCGTGTTACCCGTTAAGAATTTAATAAAAATATTTATATTTTATTTTATTTATCAAATTCTTATCGAATCAGACTCTTAACAGATCATTTTTATCTCCATTTCGTGTTATTTTGTTTTTCGGATTGAGTTCTTAACAGATCATATCGTGTTCATGTCTGGTTCGTGTCGTGCTCGTGTTTAGGGCTTAACAGATCGTATTTTGTTCGTGTCGATCATATCTTTAACAGATCGTGTTCGATTTGGGTCTTAACGAATCGTGTCACTAATAGGTCGACACGATAACGACCAACACGCACGAATTGCCATCCCTACTTTTAACTGAAGCAAGGAATCATACTCAACACCACATATCAGAGCAATTTCTCTGACTATCAAAATGCTGAAAATTACCCATCCTTAAGAAAGAAGAAAGAGAAATAATCTAAAAGGGACAAATTAAAACTATCTAATTAGAATCCCCATATTGTAAAACTAAAAGCGAAGCCGCTAAGAAGAGGAGTGAAATATTTTCACATGCTGAAGTCATTCCCTGTTATATCAAAATATAGAATGAGTGTATTTTCTTCTCATTTTTCGTATATTTTCAAATTGCAACGCCTAAACATCTAAGATACAGTCTTCCGAATACTTAACCACTAAAAATACATTTATTTATCTGTATATATTTAAAGGGGAGAGAAATGAACTACGCAAAAGACATACTGCATAAAAAAATTCTAATTGTTTCATCCCTTCATATATACATTCCTATTTTTCTTTTAGTCGCGCATCCGTTACCAGTAGAAAAAAAAAACAAAGAAACATACACAATATATTAAGGCAGAAAATATTCAATATTCCTCACTCGTTTAGAGATACCATACAAAGTGAAAGCAGTTATCAGTTCAGAACAATTTGCAAGCATCAACAAGGACATACTCTCCCATGAACAATCATCTTTGCTAGAACTTGTTCTTACCAAGTAACATCTGATTTATGCGCTCTTCCTCCTCTTCCAGCCTTCTCCTTCGAGCAACCTCTTCTTTTTGTCTTTGAATCAATTCCAACTCTTCGTAGTCTTTCCTCCTCTTTTCTGTGTTGCTCCAACACTTCGAGCCTTTGAGCTTCTTCTACCATCCTACGATTTTCTTTGAGCATTTTATCAAGCTCTTCTCTTACATTGCGAGCTTCTTCCTGGTGCCATAATCGTCAAAATTTCAATAACATCTTGCAGAAAAATGAAAGTACAAAGGTTTTTGAAATTTGAAATTGGGCGGATTCACTTTTTTAAATTTCAAAATTTGAATGGAAAAAATTGTATGTAGCATCTGCCATTGTGTTTGAAAGATGATAAAGATAGGACGGCTGCCACTACCAACTTTAATTGTACCATCCATTTTTAAATATAATATGTGGGTCAAATTTTGTCAATAATTGTTAAGAGAAATTTTTTTTTTGGAATGTTGTGCATGTGCTATGCAATTTGGGCTTTGGCTCACTATTCTCATTTAGTATAATAAATTAATTATAATAAGTATTCCTAAAAATCTTCAAACTTCTCACATTTTTATAGTGATTATTTTTATTTTTCACCTAACAAAAGTGATTATTTTATAAAGAACCCATTTTTATTATAGTACATAAATTCCACTTTATTTGAGAAATTAAGCTAGCAACTGTTGGATTGCCATTTGGAGCTTAACATTACAAAGAAGAAGTCCAGCGTAATTCTTAGATCTGAAATTATTAAAATTAACAAATGTTATGCGAACGTAACAGCTTTAAGTAAAGTCTAATATCCTGATGAGATGCCATCACATGTCATGCTGCATGATCACTCACTCACTTCCACATTTTTAGTGGTGTTTGGTACCGGAGACTCTTTAGTAAATAGCAATCCTTCTTATAGAAATGACACCTCTCATCCACAAACAGCATGACATCGTTCTTGCCAAATTATTATTGCTTTTGTCCTCATTCTCGACTTTACTCTTCATCTTCAGTAACTCTGACGCACAATATTGCTAATTTTGTGTAGCACAATGCCAATAGCCAAGGCTCATATTTTAATGAAAACTACTTATATTCTTAAAAGAAGAAAGGAAAAAAAAATAAAAAACTAACAATTATCAACGACTCTAAACTAAGTAACATAGTCCATTTCGAAGCCTCCCTTGCTTTATTGAAGAAGCCCAACCCGAAAGCCCATACACCTAAATAAATATATTTTAAAACATCTGTCGCCACTACAAGAGAACACTCCTCCCCCTTTATCCTCTTTCCCAGCCCAATTAGACTCCCTAGCTCGATGACTTATTAATTTTTGTTTCTAATTTATTTATCAATATTAATATATCATATATGGACACTCACTTGGAACAAAATATAAAGAAAAAGAAAATAATAATTTGTGCTTTGGTTTATAATACAGGGATAATGGACAAAATAATGTCTTCAGGGATTAAATTGCTGATTGCACCAAGTATTTTGAAGGGCATAATTGTACTTAAATATGCATTTACCCGTCGTACAGCACAAAAATGAACTATTCAACTTTCAATAACTAATTAACTACTGAGAATAGAAATAAATTCTAAAACAGTAATTATAAATCTTAATTAGAAACAAACATAAAACATAAAGATGTGATTAAAAATGAAACAAAGCCTGAGACAAATGATGTGTCATAGCACATGCAAAATGGTGTGGACCGAATGACCTCGAGTGCATTTAGTTTAATTTAGTATTCAACGAACACTGGATGATTCATCATCGCATCAATCAAATATATAAAATCAAATCAATAGATGGAAACATGTATATTTATTGGAGATGTAAATGAATGTAGTTGAGTATAATTAACATTCAACGAGTTGGTAGCATTTGAAAATTCACATATAGTTTGATTACACCAATTCTGTTTAAATCGATATACATACTAAACTGATTATATTATATGTATGCACGACATATTTGATTAATAGAGATATTGATATTAAGTTTTAATTTGTGACCTTCGACCTCAAATTTTGCCAACCTACTATTGGACCATACAAGGAAACAAAATGTAAATGTTAATAAGCATTTCTACCTATTGTCATGCCGAATAAATGAATTTCTAGATGGGGAAATATGTTCACAATTTTTAGAAATAATGAGATGATTATTAGGAAGAGAGAATATTAGGAAAAGAAAAGAAAAAATAGGAAAAAAAAATGATTATGTGATTCGGTGCTCACGAGAGGTGTCTATTTTAATCGGACGACATATCAAATCTCTATATATATATATCCACAAACACAAAGAATACACGTGTACCTGCTCACAATATCTTTTACAATAAATTAGACTGCGTGGCTTATTGACAATCTCATGTATATGTTAGTTTAGCAATTGTGATGCCCCACTCGAAGTGACGCCTTAATAAGTTGTTAGTGATATTAATTAAAAATGTCATATATATAATCTTCTCAACAACGTTTTCCGAGAAACTTGTATGTGATCACGGCACGAGTCACTTTTTTGTGTCATTGATTATGATATAAGATCCAAAAATTCTTTTATTTTATAATAAAATATCTTGTACAATCGATCACGTCCAAATAGGAACTCTTGTCAAGGTGAGAACGCGTGCTATGCGTTATTTAATATATTATTATGTAATAACTTAGTTATTATGGTGTTATCGCAAACTACGTTCGATTTATTAGATAATAATAATAATCTTGATACAATAATAAATAATTTACCATCACAATAACGTGTTAGACAATACACAACAATGACTGATCTCAATTCTTGTAAGAAGAAGAGTTCCTATACGAATGGGTATATACTTACTACAACATAAGTAATATTCGTATGATTACCCATATGAAAATCTTTAAGTAGGGTGTACGGGTGACTAAATGAATATTCCTAATATCTTGTAGAAATTATTATATCTTCACTTAAGTTATCCCTAATTTGCAAGCCGAAATTGCCGACTCTGTGGGGAAAAAATAAGGATGTTTTTCCTACCAAAAGTTCTTCATTAGAAACTATAATTAATCATTTACAACAAATGGATTTGAAAAAAATGACAATATTTTCACAAGAGTATATTGATTAGTTCTTGGTTCACAAGTAATTTATTATTTAATTAAGGCAGTTAAAGAGCGATTGAGAGTGATAGAAGTGATGGCTCATTGGCTCTCAAATCAACGCTAACTACTCGTACTCGCTGCATTGCTGCCACTTCCTTAATAATACTAATTAGTTTGTTAGGTGGCTGCGATATGCAGCGGATACATGTTTCCTATCAACAATTTATTACTAAGTAAATTAAATATATTAATTATTGTTAATTTTACATTATTCTATAGAACAAAATATTAATCCTAATGTAACATTTTGTAACAAACTCGTTAGTCTGTTAATCAGGTTATATAGATTAATTTTGCTTTAAGGCAAGTATATTAGGAGCATGAGGGTATTGATTTAATTTAATATTTAGATAGATTACTTCCAAATTATTTGCCATGGATTGATTTTAATTAATTAATTCGTTTTTATATTACTTTAGAGATAGTACACATTAACAATAACTAAGCAAAATTACTATGATGTTAGGAATTTGCTTGAAAAGTGCATTGTTTTTTTAGAGCTTAAAACTGTATCGCTAATCACATCCACAATAAGAAAAGATTTCGTCATAATTGATCATCCTTAATTAATAGTAAAGAATTTGTGTAGTGTAAGACAATCTGTAACACTATTGTGTAAGAGAGGTCCGGAGTGATTTTCAATTATTCCCATAATTTTTTAACTACGTTCTCTCTTTCTTTGTTAACTGCATTAATTCATTTCATAATGCTCAATTATTGCCACACTTTTTTCAACCTTTTTTTCTAATAATAATTTTTTTATTAATCCTCAATTGTTGTCATATTTAAAAATCGTTTGTTGTCAATGTTACGATGTACTATTAATTTATTTCTTTACTTTTTGTGTAATTGTTTTGTTGACTTTATTTGAGTAGAAAAAAGTATGTTCCGTACAAATACCGGTTTAATAGATAGATGATAGTGATGATAACGACGATGATGACACGTTTCAACAATTCTGACTTAAATGTGTCATTTCTGTTGTTATTCTTAATTGATGTCATTAGATTTTTTGATTGTATTATCCATGTGAAAGAGAGCGGTTTTTTAACTTATTGTATGATAAAATTAGTCGACATGATCGTTAAATTAATTTAAGTGATGCATAGCGCATCTATCCGAGGGATAAGATTGGAATGGATGGAAACATATCCTTTGCTAATCAAACTGCATATAATTGATAGGGGTGTACAGAGCTACTCGGGATCGACTCGGATCTTGACTCAAGAAAAGCTCGTTCGAAACTCGATCGTTTAATAAGCGAACCAAGCTCGACCTTCGAACTGAGCTCAATAATTTTCACGAACCGAGCTCGAGCTTTTAGGTGTTCGGTTCGTTAGGCTTGCGAAGAGTTCGAGCTCGAGAACTTGGTGTCCCACATTGACGAAAAACAAAAAATAGTCATGGGTCTCTATAAATATTGGTGAATTGTGAATATTTATGTTGTCAATCTCGAACACGAGCTCGATCTCGATTTCAAGACGAACGAGCTCACGAGCTCGAGTTCTAGCTCGAATAATTTTTTATGAGCTTGAGCTCGAAAAAGAAAAATTAAACAAGTTCGAACTGAGCTCGAACTCGGTTAAAATGTAACGAGCTGAGCTTGAACACCCAACTACTCGGTTCGATTACACCCCACGAGACAGAACAAAAAAAATGAAAGTGAAGGGCGTGAATGTGCACAAATTGGATACACGGTACACAGAGAAAAACATACTCGTACATGCACACATATGCTAGCTGTTAACGTTCCATTCGTTTAATTTATTTAGTGCGTGCGGATTTTATTTCTTACGCATAAGAAGTTTTTAAAAGTTTGACTTTAGAAGTGCATATTTTAACACGGAACTTTGTACACCCAAAAAAACAAAATCTTTATGAACTAAATAAATATTTCAGTAAACGCATGCATGGTTAGCCGTTAAATATGGAACAATAAAAACAACTAACAGTTACAGTCAAGAAACATCAGAATCATAATTTTTTTGTAGTGATTGACGCGAGTATTTTATGATTATTAGATCACATATTGTTAAGTGTATATATGTGAAATAGGTATATGAATTTCATAATTACATGTTGGCTGCTAGGTCACAATTTCTTTATTGAGAAAGCTGAGGCACCAAATCATGCAGTGATAAATAAGGGACACGCCAATCTTAATTTCTGGTGAATTGGTTAATAAAACCCCCTAGGCTAGCTAGCTAGCTATCTTACCTTTTTAGACTTAATCACACTGCCGCGTAAGCTTTACAAAATTAAGGCCGCTAATACTGTTAATTTTTTCCTACATAGACCTAAATAATTCAGCAGAAAATGATCCAAAATTTTCATCTAACAAATGTCACACATGAATATTGAAGTTACTCCGAAGGTCAGTGAATGCCGATGGTTACGAAATTATATATGAACAATTCCAATGGATTCATTTTTTATAATGCATATTGTTCCATTAATATATAGCGAATGCCTATATTGACGGAGTTGCTGAGGGATTTTTAATTTCCACATGTAGCATTCCATGTGGTTTGGCAAGGAAACCTAATTCGTTGTTTGTGTTGATATCTTTTAACCTTGCCGAGCCTTCTCCTTTGCTGTCTTAAAGTTTCATTCTTAATGAATTTCTTCTTGAGGAAGAACGAAGACATAATTAATTATCACGGGTTCAGTATGCCATCATCAATATTATAGGAAACTATTCCATCAAGAATTTCTCAAGTTTCAATCTTTATGCAGCGCCAATTAACTACTGTTCAGTGTTAATACAACTTTACTACATGGGAACCAAAGATATATTTGTTAGGTCAATCTAACAACTTAGAACATGTAAAATTCCATAGATTTTATAAGTTCTACATATTAAATATCGAAAAATATCATTTCAATTAATACGATGAGGAAATTTTGTGCAATCGGTGATGAAGAAAAGTATGATGGACTCGCAACAAACTAAAGGTCTACTGGCCGCGAGAGAAACAAGGCAGATTCAGCAGGTGTTTCCTTTGAATGAGTGGTAAATTTGAATACGGATGGAAGCGTTAAGAGGTTGATTGGGGTGGCGAGTGCAGGCGGGGGGGTCATCCGTTATAGAAGTGAGTCATGGGTTGGAGGTTTCATCTCTAAGATTGGCGTGTATTCTATTCTTGAAGCCAAGTTATGGGGTCTGCTCTGTGGACTGCAACAAGCTTGGGACTCAGGGCATCGCATGGTGTAGGATGAGGTGGATAACAAAACTATGAAGGCTCTGAATTCTGATAATAATTCGGGATTGATCAATAGAGGCTTGGTCCAAGGAATCAAAGACCTTCTATGAGTTACAATGATTTTTTAAAATTAAATATAATTTAAAGTTAGTAAATGAATGAAAAATAAATATTTTATAATTTTCTCTTATATTTCTTCAACTAAGCGTGACATTTCGATACTTATTAAAGATCTTTCGATACCTTTGCAATGCACCAGACCCATGAGGCAGGAGCTTATATAATTAATGAGCTTTGCTAGCAACTACTTGATATCTGTTTATAAATTTATTATATTGTCTGTTTAGTTCAATATAGTGTAAAATGTGGATGCACCGGAATATAGCCAATCTTTCTCTCTATGTGTGTAGGGTCGCACTGCAGTGAAAATCGTCCTTAAGATACAAACTAACATGATGCAGGTTGACGGTTTGATTAGTTTTTCGTCTATGTGCATATGTACGTGGTTTCTATTACATATGAGGTTATATAGATAAATTTACAATAATCGTTCACTTCCTGATAATGTAACACATATTCAAATGTCTAATTTATTGTGTGCATACATACAACATGTCATATGCAACACAGTTATGAACATATACAATTTATTTATAATGGTATGCATTATCCAATGGAAATATATTTTTATGCAAACGCCTATAGTATCATATGTAATTGATTATGACATCGTATGCATGTACTGTGTGAACATAATTTTTTTTTGAGCAAATGTTTCCAATATGGATATCATTCGAAAGTTTATGAAAAGAGTTTTAATTTGGTGTGTGATGCGCGAAAATATAATTTGATTTGAGTGAGTTATTGTCATTTGAAGTTTTTAGCAATTCGAGTTCAATTTTGAGCTCGAACTCGAGCTTGCAGGCCATTTCTTGTCTTGCATCAGAGAAGGAAGAATGTTTCCATAATCTTGATGCCTATAAAACTATGAGTGAACCAAGCCACTAAGAATGTATCAAGCTTGATTTGATCTAGAGTCGAGCTCGAACCTAGTCTATTTTTCACGAATTAAGTTCGACAAATTTACTATTTCACTTGGTTTGGTTTGTTTACACAAGTTGTGAAGGCAAATATATGGACGAATTCGAGCCTTACTCGAACACGAGTTCGACAATCATTTTTTACAAACCGAGCTCGATGTTCTATAATAGATTCGAGCCGAGCTCGATCATGAAAGTAAAATTTTACTCGAACTCGAACTCGAACTCAGCTTGAGCTTGGTAAAAATATAACGAACCGAGCTCGAGCATTTCACTACTCGATTCGGTTCGGTTTGATTACACCCATAGTAATAATGCATCATAATTGCCCATCTTAACAAATGAGATTATCTCATAAAATGCATCATATATTTCACCTTTTTTATATAGAAAATTATGCATAATTGGGATAAATTGATCATTTGGCATATATCTAAAAGAAATGCATATCATGCAATACTGGAATTTGTGGTACATGACCCTTACTTGATCACAAAAGCCTCCCTATGTTTAAAATCCATTACTTACTTTTTTTGGATTTGTAGGTGGGAAGGTTTTTCTCATCAATTAAGTATCGTGTCGCGTATATGCCAAATGATCAATTTATCCCAATTATGCATAATTTTCTATATAAAAATGCGAAATGCATAATACATTTTATGGGATAATCTTGTTTATTAATTGAAAAAAATTGATGATAGAAAAAAGGGGATGGTATTTCTGCACTGATTTGCTGTAATTAACAAAAATTGATGCAAATATTAAATAGACAAATATTCTCCGGAATGTTAAACATTCAGAAACAACATGCAACGAAGGTAAATAAAAATAGAAACATGCAGCAGAAGTAGCAAATCATAAACTAAAACAACATGCCATAATTAATTTTTTACAAGTTCCTTTCGAAACTTATAAGTGTCACAAGCAAAAAGCTTTTGTTAAAACTTGTATCGTGTTTACAATACAAAAAGTGAAAACTTCACCTAACCAAATTCCTCTCTACAGCGACGCATTCGTTAGCCCAGATTCCTCCTTATAAATGAATCTCCACAAGAAGTTTTATTAAAATTGTATTGAGTTTACAATACCAAAATGAAACCTTCGGCTTCGAAATTCCTCCCTACAGCGACTCCTTCACTGGCCCAGATTACTTCTTCGAACGAACCTCCACAAGCCAGTATTAGCTTTCACACTAACATTAAACAAACATCTATCCTAGCTGATCTTCTTGGTGATCCAGACCTTGCACAGGCTAATCTCAATTCAAAGATTATCTAGTCTAGAAAAACAGTGGCTAAAACTCTAAGAACCGAGATGTAAAGTTCCAAGACTTAGAAATTCACCGCGCGACATTTTGATGTTGCAGTCCTCCTTTTATAGTAGCAACATTCGTAAGCAGATTCTCTCCAGCTCCAAATTTGGTATATCTGCAAAGATAGACACAAATATGTGATAAAAACTAATCGATATAATATGAAAAACCTAGGAAGGAATCTGGACATAAAAGAGACTGCATACAAGATATCAAATTAAGGATAAGATCAAATCTTTTAGGAAATAAATCTTACCTCAATAAAACAAATCTTACCTCAATAAGAACAAATCTTACCTTAACAAAACAAATCATATCTAAATTTTATTTAGAAGCAAATCAAATCTAAACCTATTAACCTAATCAAATATACATAATAATAAAAGCGAAAATACATCAATAAAATAATACTAGATGATAAAGATCACAAAAAAATATAAAGACTAAGTTCGCGGAAATTTATAAAATCAAATGTGGTCCAGAATGTTGCATCAACATTTATAATAACATTCTATTCAGACAGTGCATCAAGCACGATTAAACTAAATGGATTAATAAAATTCACATTAACTAGTCTTTATTTGCATTACACTGACCAATGATTATCTCATCTAAGAGTTTAAATATATTTAGATAGTAGCGAACCTCGGATGATATATCCTGTAAGGTGCGAATGAGCTGAATTAAAGTGAAAAGCATGTAGAGGTTTAAACTACTTCAAAGGTGAAAAAGAAGACATCATACGTTAACTAGCTAGGCATCTCTGTTATTGTAATTCTATTATGTGATCTTCAACTCATTACTCCGAATTCAAATCTAAAATACAGTAAGTGTCAAATCATTCACTAATTCATCTCTAGCTCATTATTCCAAACTCAAACCCAATTATAATATCCCTGAAAAAGAACTTTTTTTGAAAAAAAAAAAAACTAAACTTCATAATCTGGAGTATACTACAGTGCAACTTGATATTTGCGTTTGAGAAACTGCAAAACGCAAAATGCTGCTGGAAATGCCAATGGGTTGGAGAGCTTTGACGCCAAATCGGGTGAATTTGTTGCTGGGTTGGAGATGGCCTTAATGTTAAAAATACAAGACCTGTGTAGACAGGTTACTGGACAGGAAAGAAAATACAGCGAAGGAAAAATACAACGTAAATGAAAATGATATAAAACAAAAGACAGCCGAGTCAAGGTAGCCCTCTGCCCGCAAGACAAAATACACCCCGTTAGTGCTCCGGTTCTGGCGTTTTGCCCCCAAAGGTGAAATGGCTTTGTGCTTCAAGTAGCAGCACCGTAAAACTGGAAGGCTTTGGCGAACTGAACAAAGACAAGGACTGTGTTGCAAAAGGGTGTGTGCAGAAATGGTTTTGTGAATGTTCTAAATAGTCAGTGCAATGAACCTGGACATGCTTATTTATAGGTATGTTTCATCTGGGGGGAGCGCCTGCCATTTATGCAGTGTTTCCGTTTCGGTCGTCGACTAATTAAGGAAAGAGCCGTTCTCCTTACCGACATGATAGTGTGCGGGAGATCGGGAGATATAACGGTCTGAAACGGCCCCGCAGTCGCGCCACGCATCCTGACACATGCCTACCATCCGAAGAGCCCAATATCTGGGTCCAACCTCAATTGAATCATGGCCCAAAAAATATAATACCGGGCCCGGTCCAAAGACTAATTGCCAAGGCCAAGGCTCACGGGCGTGGGCGCTCAGCTGAGGCTGAGGCGAGGCGGTCGGGCGGTGGCGACGCGCGTGTATGGGCATCCACATAATATTACCATGGACATACTTGTTATTTTCATAACGGGATTAACCTCATTATCAACCCTTCCAACTTGGTTTAATTAACCAATATGGGAC
>AYJT01065577.1:0-15114 GCA_001278415.1 Ocimum tenuiflorum
ACCTTAGTCCTCCTAGGCGGTGACTCAATGTGGTAGGGATTTCAGCGTCCACTATCGAATTTGATCACTCCTGCTTGGCGGAGGGCTAACTGAGCACAAGGGCTCCTTCCCGCTCCTACAAATTTGATCATAGGTGGCCTTTGACATCTTCAGAATGTTGGACGTCTGACCTCGCAGATAGGTCAGTCTGAGTTTCCTCCGCAGCGATAGCATAGGTGTGCTGACTGAACAGTGCTCATAGTGACATGCGCCCTCTCAGGTCTAACAGAGCTTTGGAATTTTCTCCAGTCCTGCGGTTCATGTCCTTCAGCAGGGACTACACCTTGCAAGCGGATTCCTCACGGAATTGTTGAATCTCTGTGATCAGCTCATGCAAAGTATTATCCACTCCAGAGGCGGGTGGAATTATTGGTTTCGGGAGCAAGAGGAATCTTGGATGGATTAACAGTGAAATGTGAGGCCATGGGATTATCGCTAAATGAACGGTGATAGGGTGTATTTGGTGGGAGAGAATGAGAATTCATGAAAGTTTGAGAGCAAGGGGAGTTTGATTAGGGAGATGAACAATGAAAATGCTAAGATTAAGGTTTCTGACTGAAATCGCCACTTAGAGCCCCATGGTGAGCGCAAAATAGTTGAGGTTTATTTTTTTATTAGGGATCAAATTGAGGCCCTAGGTTAGATTGTAATCGGACACCACGACTTTCAAGAAGTTTTATAGGCCCTCGGAATAGACTGGCTAATATTTTATAGATTGAACGATGAAAATACAGGAATTTCGACGATCGGAGTCAGAGAGTTACAAATTATATGCTCTTTGCTACAAGACGGATATGACCTGTAGTACGAAATAAAAGTGCTGAATGTGTTACTCTTGTTGACTAGTCACCTATTTATATAGTGAGTACAAGATGAATCTAAATAATCCCTAAGATAAGGACTAGATCAAAAAATAGTTGGGGGGCGATCTCCAAAGCATGCTGAAGAAGTTAGAGTCATGCTTTGGGTGCCATGCTGACTCAGCAGAGGAATCATTCTGGATTCTTCTTGTACATGCACAAGCGTGTGGGTGGTATCGTGCAAATCTTGTGAGAGAGCTCGAGGATTCTGGGCTAACAGGCCTCACCTGAGAGGGCTCGAGGGTCTTTCTCCCAGTCCTGGTCGTAGTTCTCGAGCTCTTTTCAGGGTCAAAGACTAGTGTTCGACACTCTTCTGCTTTGTCTTAGCTTGACAGCGGTTCTGAAGGCCGTGGACGGTTGAAGTCCCGGTCGATGGTCTTGAGATTTTGACGATCAACATTAATTTTATATGTATGTGTGTGTGTGTGTGTGTGGTCAAGTTACTGTGCAAACTGCCCTTAAGATGCAAAGTAAGCATGTATCACAGCCGTAGGATGATGGAGATTGACGACTTTGATTTGTTTCCGCTCGCTTGCATTTGTACGTTGTTTCCATTGCATATAGGGTTATATTGGTAACTTTACAATAATCGTTCATGTCTTGACAATGGAATATATATTCATATGCAAACGGTTATATAATGTCGTATGCAAACATATAACATGTCATATGCAACATAGTTATGGTATGCAAAATGCAACAAAACATATATGGATATGCAAATGAATACATTACCATATGCAATTGATTATGTCATCGTATGTGTGTATTGTGTGAACGTAAAATACTTTTTTGAGTAAACATAGTCAATATGAATATCGTTCGAAAGCTTATAAAAACAGTTGATACATGATATGCGAAAAAAAAATAATTTGATTTGAGTGAGTTATGATCATTTAAAGTTTTTTAGCAATTTTTTAGGAGAGAGGAGAGAGAAGAATCTAAATCATGTCTCAACTAAGTAAATTACGTAAATACCCTTATTTAAAAAAGTCACCGGAGTTAACCAACAAATCTGAATCGTGCGATCACATAAATGAAGGAATGAGATGCGTGGTTTGCATGGTTTGCATATGATTACATTGTTATATATATTTGAGTAAATTCTCGATGATATATAAATCATATTATGTAAATAAATTTGTAAACCATATTATTTATGAAAATTTTTATTACACATTTAATGAACTCTCAAATTCAATTAATATTCAATCAAGGAATTCAATTTTCCTCAAATTGCCTCAGATTAAAAGTTAACGAGAAATTCTTCTGTTAGATCGCCTAAATTATTTGGACGGGTTTGGGAATGATTTAGGGCGGATATTAATTTCGGTTGATAAAAATGAACTAATTAGATCTACATAAATCATTTAAGCCGTTTAACACAAGTTTCAAAGGTAATATATATATAGATATCTTATATACTATTTTCTTATATGATAACTCTCTGTTAACCTTAGTTTCTGATATTTAAATCAATTAATAAAAAGGACAATTGAGGTCAGTTTACCGGTCGTTTTTTATGTGTGTCGCTGTCAATAATTTCTGCTGCATCCGAGTTTTTCTGCTGTCGCTGTTTGTGTGTGTCTCGCTGGGCCTGCTGCGATTAGCTTCGTGGCTGATTTCTTCCCGTTCATCTGTTTTGTGTGGATCGCTGTTGTTGCTGGTTGAGTGTCGTATTTTTATGCTTCTGCTGATGCATTTTTAGCCATCGTTCGCAGTTGTTGGGCGGTCGTCTTTGCTGCATTCTTTTGGTAATTTTTTGTAATTTGTGCAGCAGCTTATCTTTCGCCGCCGCCCTTGCTGCTCTTGGTTGTAGTGCTATTTTTACAGGTTATGATGACCAACTTTGTGGCCGTTTCTCGGAGGGAAATGTGATGAACCACAATCCATCACCAAACACACCTAAGACTGGTGATATGCAACAACAAAACGTGGCAAATCAACCCTCCGTTCGAAGGACTACTTCCTCGAACTTCAGGTATACGAAAATTCCTTTCGAAGCACGAACTTCATTTCAACTTGATGAGTTCGAATAACTATTATTGTGTTATTGTATGTATATCTAACACTCAAGGGCACGACGCCCCCGATATATATTTCTTTTCTTTTTAAGCTTTTTATGTGGGAAATACCGACCAAATTACTCAAAATCCTTTATTCGTGTCACGGTATATATGAACCTCTCAAAAAACAAAAAAGAAAAAAAGGAAGGGAAGGAGGAAATGACCTCAAATCTTCTAATCGAATAATTATTCCTTCAAATCATTTGCATGAGTTTCCCAAAAAAAAAATTAGTTAGCGATTTAAATACTAGTCGTTACCATATTACTATAAAATGCTCGGGGCTCGATAACCCCCGAGGCCTCTCAGTTTCTTGTAGGAGAATGGGGTTGGCAGCCTAGAATCTTTATTCATCAAATTGTTTCCTCGAGCTACAGCTTCCTCTCACAGGGCAAACAAAGTAAGCAATTCAAAATCTCCACTCGATAAAATTACATCTCCAAGCCGCAGGTATAAATTTCTTTTTAGAATTCAAGCTTGAATTTTAGAATTCAAAATTTATGGATACTTTATACTTTTGGTTTTCTATATCTCCAGTCGGGGCTGGGTATCCCCCTCGATGTTATATCTATAGCCATTGTCGATAGAAGTTATTATTAGGATTTCTCGAGCGGAATCTTGCTCGACTTATAAATTATCTTATGTGTAGAACTGTATTTGCAGTCATCACATGCACTCCCGAGGCCTCTCAGAAACAGAAGATTCTCTATCTTATCTAAAAAATAATTCAACTCTATGATCTACATCTCGATTGTTATTTCAGGCATAGCTCGATATTATGACATGTGTTTCAACTTTATTTCGGACATAGCTCGAAGTTGCATCCCGATTATTGGTTCAGAAGTAGTCTGAAACTATGATCTGCATGCTAGGTGCTTGTGCCCATAATGGTATTTACTATTGATATGAACCAATGATCTTCTGATTATATTTGCTCTCGAGCTGGCCCAGGCCCCTCGACGGAGCCAAACTCCCAAGCTTCATCATCTGTCATGCAGTCCGTTGGGCCTAAGACTAGACACAGTTTCTAAAAAAAGAAAATTATGCTTTTGGCTCGAAAACCTGAGTGATGTCGCATATGGTATCCATCCTGCAATGACTCTTATTTCGCTTTTGGTTCGAAAACCTGAGTGATGCCGCAATGGAATCCATTTTGCGATGCAGAGGACACCGCAAGATCCTTAGCCACCTAATTATGGGATGATAGATTAAAATGCTTAGAAGAACCCTGAGGGAGCGCGGTGTTCCGAATGCCCAACGAGTATAAACTTCCAACATCCCTCAGCGGCCTCTCTGGGTAGGCACGGTTACACCCAGAGGATAAACTTCTCTGAGACGGGAATGGACCTCTTGGAATTTTTAAATATTCCAACAGTCCTCAGTGGCCTCTCTGACTTCGAAGGATAAACTAAAGCCTTAATGTATCGATTTATTCTTATGTCTGGATTTCATGTCTCAACCTCAAACAGGAACCTTGAACTCGACGTGCAACGTTAAGTGATGCGACAACTCAAAAAATTGAGGTACCAAAGTTTCTAGTTGAACTGACTTTTACTATGCTTTCTTGACTCGGGGCTCACCCCTGAGAAGCAGGTTCTTCACTTGAAATTCCTCCAACTTGACATGCATGAAATATGTCGAAGTTTGACTACCCGCAAGGTATATTTTCTAAACTTTTTATAATGATTGTACTCCACCTTGTTGCATCCTGAACAACTTCTTATATTTCGATGAACAAACATTCGATTATGCTCGAGCCTTGGCATCTTCAAAAGGCTCATTACTATCGACAATAACTGTTGACAACTCGACTTTCCTCCGAGTTCACAAGTATCGAGCATTTTCGTTTAAGATTTTGACTAACGTTACTCTTTCGTCTACTTGTCTCCACGAATCAATCAACTTGATTCGTGAAGATAAGGGGGCTATTGTTGAAGGTCAAAATCTTTATCAGTAAATCAACGGCCGAAGATTGATGAGCAGCTTGAAAAGCACCGCTCGAGCAGTCGGTTCAAGGATCGAAGACCCCAAAGCAGCTCGAGGGCCAACCCTTAAGAAAAGCCCCAGGATCAGTTTCAAATTGCCTCGAGTATCGAAGCCCGAAGACCCCTTGAGAATAGTGCTTGTGTTGTATGTATCATGTGAAATGTAACATTTTACACTTGCTTCTTGTAATTGGGCCCCTTATGTCGTTTAGGCCACGAATCTTAGGTTAAGTGTTTCTTTCTCCCCAAGCCTTATATAAATGGGGAAAGATCACATTTTATTCATTCATTCGCACACTACTTCAGATAGTTATGATTTTCTCCTATTTTCGGCCTCCGATCACTGTTTGCTCGGATTTTGCCCGACATACGCTGTAATCACTCTTTCAATATATAAAATAACACGTTCGGACCAGTCCGGGGGATGTAAAACATTCCTAGGCAAGTGTTGTGTCGATTAAGTCAAAGTTCGCTCAGAGCTCCGATTCTAGAGTCATCTTCTACATCTGTATATGAACTTTGCGCCAAATTAGCAGGTAAATATTCCGCAACTCTTGTGTGATGCACTTACAATTTCTAGATGCATGCTAGGCAAAATAACTGATCTATGACAAATTATGGTACCTGAAATCCGGTCCATACAAAATGAATCGAATTCAATTTTTGCATTCCTATAAGATGTTGGTGGACGGTGGGGAGTAGCAACGGGGGGGCCAGAGCTAGCAAGGGTGGCACTAGAGTTTTTTTTATTTTTTTGAGAGAGCGAGGCTGGAGCTGGAAAGAAAGTTGAATTTAAAATGACCAAGCCGTAATGAAATAAATGAATTATCTATAGATTATAATATATATAAAATTATAATTATAAATATAATTTTATAATGATTTAAAAATAATATACTTAATATAATAATCAAAATATTATAATATGTTAAAATTTAGTACTAATTTTTTAATGAATTAATAGCGGATATCTGAATTAGATCTGAATCAGATTCAAATTTTTCGTGCTCTTATTCGGATCGATCCGATGATGGTCGGTATCAGATAAGCTTAAACCAAACCCGTAATTATCATACAAATTGTATTAGTATTGGATCGTGTTAAAAATTGTCATCCCTACTCCCAATCCTTTATTCACTATTTCTACGGCGAAATAACTAGGAAATTCCCCAGGAGTTTCCTCATATTATACACATTTTAATTTATTAAATTATTCAACTCATATGATCAAAAGGGATCCCTGAATTCAATACTTAACCTAACAACCTTCAACATGACGTACATCCTCAATCCCACCGTTAATCTTATACTACAACATGTTAACATCATAATATCATCACTTCAACATCAATGTTGTAAATAAATACACGAATCAACCATCAATCAACAGATTTGAACAACCATGCTACGTTCACCTTCAACAGTTATCTTTCAAAGAAAATCTCCAATCTTATCATGCTCCTAATTAACATGTGATCACAAAGAAGCCCTTGTATAACAAAGGTTCGAGCTCCTACCTTGGAGTCTTGAGTTGATGGCTAAGGTTTGGGGATTTCTCTCCTCTCCTTGGTTGGACTTCAAGATATATAGTAACAATTTTTCCATGGTGCTTCAATCTTCTTTTCTTCTTCTTCTGTCTCCAAGACTCTCACCATTCTCGATATTGACTAGCTGAAAGTTGAGCTTTTATTTTGCAAGAGTTTGACATCATCTTTGGGGTGAGGAAATGAGCTACCAAGTTCTCCAATTATAAAGGAAGACAAAGGTGTTTCGTTTGATTTATAAAGGAAGACATCACGAACGATCGATGCAATATCTTGTGATTTCATTCGTTTTATCAATAATCAAATACTACACGATGAATTATTCATTTCTTGTCAAATTTGACAAACTAAACACACTCTTCGAAACCTTTTAACAAACCCTATGAGAAATCTATTTGTGATCATATTTTGACAAGAATAATTAAATCTACGTAATTTCTAATAACCCGAGAAAAATCATAAATCGGGTTTGTATTATTAAATCGATTTAATTGCACACAGTATTACAATTGATAATTTGACTCGATAGATCTTATACAAGTATTTTGTTCAAAGTCTATTTTTACGTAAAAATAATAAAAAAAAAGTAAAATATAATAATTTTTCATATTATGTACAAGTATATAAATTAAATTTAATTCTAAAGATATTATTGTAACACTGAACTGAGATGTAATCAAGTCTTATTGAGATATTATAAATCCTAAATTTGGATAAACCTTAAAATGAATATTTGTTTCTTTTGTTAATACTTTTTGAAATAAATATGAGGATGTTGTATATAAAACTAAAAACGGAATGAAAAAACTTTGATTCAATATATTGTTTACATAATTTGATCAAATAGCTTTTCTCTTATTTGGAAATTGAGATAATTGTTGTAGGTCAAAATCTCTAGTTTGTGATCGAAGTACAATTTACAGCAAACGACCCGACGAAGACTTCAGCGACCGGGCTTAAGATCACTCGATCCAGAAATCTCGAAGTCTCTCACAAAAAGTGCATCGAGAGGTTCAACACGTGCTCACATGTACGATAAGGATCCAAAATAATTTCTTTACTGAGTCAACATGGTGCCCAGAGCGTGATTCTAACTTCCGGGCCAAGCTTTGCAGATTGCCCCCTCTAGATTTGCGATCTAGTCCTTAGCTTAAAGATTATTCATATTCATCTTATATGCTACAATATAAAGAGCATCTAGTCAGCACAATTCATGCATTCTACACATCTTATTCCCTTGTAATCTTTTACTTTACGTCCTGTAGCAAATAGTTCAGATACTTTGTAAAATTTGGCTTTCGATCGCCGAAAAATCCCAACAAACTGGTAGCTCAATTCTATCTATAAAATAATAGTCAGTCTGTTTCGGGAGACTATAAACCTTTCTAGAAGTCTTAGTATCCGATTAAATTTGAGCTTAAAGCCTTATTTGACTTCGACGATAAAAATCAAACCTCAACAGGCTCAACATTTCATGGAATATATGGTGGGAGTGGAGCAGAAAATGGAGGAAGAGAAGAAAGAAGATTAATGAAGGTGTTGTAGTTGCATTGTTGGGATTTTTGACAAAATAAAATTATTTGAGGTCTCATGTTAGACCGCTTAAGTTATTTAGACGAATTTGAATTTAGGATTCATGGTGGCTATGAATTTGGGTTTAGGATTCATATTGAATATGAATTTGAATTTGTTGAAATTAAGTATTTAGATCCGTCTAAATCATTTAAGCAGTCTACTACAAGTTTTTGCTAAATTATTTTTGTCTAAAGAAGATAATAAAACAAATTACTGGCATGTTAATGGCTCGTGATACAAGACACGTAAGTTGGCTTGATTTTAGCCCCCACCAACACTTTAGGATTTTGAATATTATTTTTAGAATATTATTAAAAAAATCATTTCTTTACATTCAATAATTAAAAAATATTGTAGAACCCAATTTAAATCTAATCAAATCACATAATCTTCTTAAAATTAATTACAACATGCAAGATTAATATTGATATAAAATATCAACTAGAACATAATAAAAATTTTTTTGTTGTGCAACAGAAAATTTAAGACAAATGTGAAAGGGGGTGACGTGGCAATGACGACGTAACATGTACCGATTTGCTGATAATAATTATTACATTTTGCCCCTTCAAAAAGAATAATTATTACAATTTGTGGTTCTGAAAAGAAAAAAATTGGCTGCCAATCCAGTGATCTGTTTAAGCATGATTCAAAAATTGATGCCTTTTAATTTGCGGAAACAAAACTTGAAGGTAACCCTACTCATTTTTAAACCCATAACCGCTAAGATTGCTTTGATCGCTTTTCCCCTCTCGATACAACTCTTCTTGTCTTCGATCGATCCACAGAGAGTCAAGCCAAAACTGTTGCATTTATTATTTTTAACAACGGGGTATGTCTCAATTTTCGACTTTCTCCACATTTCACTCTTCCACACGATGTTTTGAAATTTGTATATATTCTCTAACACCAAAGCTCTTAAAAAATGTGATCTCTGTATTTTAAACATATTTTTTTCTTCTTATTTACTCTTTTACAATTTGAAACTTCATCACGATTTATTTGCTTTTGTGTGATGGGGAAATAAAGGAAATGTTTGCTTGATTTATTTCGCGCTTCTTTCTTTTATGAAGTTGGAAGTGATAAAATTGGTCTTAACTGAAAGATCCTTAGAATTTGTGAGATTTGGTAGCTAGTGTGGACAAGTAAGCTGTTAATATACAATATTGTGCTATGCAATTATGTATTTATGAGCGGCGGTGATCTTGAGAAATATTTTGTTATTGCTGAAGTATACTTGTTAAAGGTATAATGTTTTTGGGCAGGATTTGATGAATCAATTTCTATTGGATTTCATGACACCATGAGAGATGTATGTGGTTAAAGGGTCTGCTCTGACTACTCGTTATGACAGCATGTATATGTATTCTTGTGTTTTTACCAATCAATGTGTGGTTGGTGATGGTCCTTTAGGAAAACAACGGAAATCGGTCACATTAGAGCATACACGCAATTACCCTATCTTTGCAACAAACCACGCATTATAATATTGCATTTCTCTATGCTATACGGTTTCTGTTTATTTTGTCAACTAAGCAAACCATTCTAAATGTTTACAATAAATCTAGTTCTGATGGGTTCTACTTTATTGTTTGTAAGATAGACAATATCGTTCTTTTTTCTTTTTTTGGTGTATATGCAAGGACAGTTAAGTTTCCTCTTCACTTTTATGAGTTTCTCCCAATCACATCCCAGTTTAGTTCTTGCTTTAAACCATTAGTAGCATTATTTCAACTTATGGATTTTTGGTAGTAAAGATCGTTAATATTTCTCTTTATTGACTTTAAGCATTCACAAGTTTCCAGAGGTGTTTGGAACAAAAATTTATGTTATGTAAAGAGTTTGAAAGAATTTCAAAATATTCTTTTTGCAGTGACTCCAAGGAACTAGGCTTAGTTATGAAGTTTATGTTATTATTGTGGTGGTGTTTTTGGTTTTACTAATGTTTGCTTGATTATGCAGGCGGCCTTTGCCATTCATCCTTTCCTAAAGGGCTAAACCGAGACGTCCATTAGAATCTTTTACCGGCAGTAGTTGCTAGTTGGGGAGTTGCTATTTCTGGGTGGAGTACCTAGCAATCGGCCCATTTTCACCTCTCACGTGCATGTATAAATTGCACTCTTTCATCTAGTGCTGATGTGTGCCTCATCATCTTATAAATAATGAGTGTCAATGATAGCACATGGAGTTTAACCTTGCTTAAAAATTAAGTTGTAATTTGGGTTTTCTTGAGCTATAGCATTGATAAGGACCCTGATTTCGTTAATATATGTTGATCAGCAAGATATGGTTTTGTGACTGTGAATATTCGGGGGGAAAATATGGACAATGCAGAAGTGGAACAACAACAAACAGAGGATTACCTTTTCAAGGTTGTTTTGATTGGTGATTCAGCGGTTGGTAAATCTAACTTGCTTGCCAGATTTGCTAGAGATGAGTTTTATTCTAATTCAAAATCTACCATTGGGGTAGAATTTCAGACCCAAAAGATGGAAATCAATGGGAAGGAAGTTAAGGCACAGATATGGGATACGGCAGGGCAGGAGCGATTTAGGGCTGTAACATCTGCATATTACAGAGGTGTAGTTGGAGCACTTCTTTTGTATGACATCAGCAGGCGCCTCACCTTTGATAGTGTCGGCAGATGGCTTAACGAACTTCAGAGTAAGCAATCTGACATTTTAATGCTGCATTTCTACTTGCCCATGGATATTAAAACTACGATTCCCCTCAATTCCTAAATCATAGATTACAATGTTTAAATTTTGAACAGGTCACTCTGACATGAACGTAGTAACGATATTGGTGGGCAACAAAACTGATCTGAAAGACGCTCGGGAGGTGACAACTGCAGAGGGCAGAGCCTTAGCTGAGGCGCAGGGTCTGTTCTTCATTGAAACTTCTGCTCTGGATTCGTCCAATGTTGCTGTTGCATTTCAGACAGTGGTGAAAGAGATCTATAACATACTGAGTAGGAAAGTTATGCAATCTCAAGAAATCAAAGTGAAAGACCCAGATTGGATGGGAGACGGGAAAACAGTAGTCTTACAGGCTGATGATGCAGACCGGAAAGAAGCCGAAGCAGGAGTAGGAGCAGGAGATGGAGCTAAAAAAGGCGGGTGTTGTTCGTCATGATTTCTCTCTATTCCATTTTGTATTTACATTTGGGGAAATTGAGGGCTATATGTGTTCTCTCACACCCCATATGTGAGAGAGCATAGATCCACCCTTACATTTTAGCATGAGAGCGCAGCCTCCATTTACCTTCAATTTCTAATGAGAATCTTATTTTTCTGGTAGAATCTGTAAATGACATGCAATGTCTTACAAATTTTTATGTCAATTCCTTTCTAGTCCTTCGGTTGTTGTTACTTGTCTCTTTTATTGTTGTCTCGAGTGAAGATCGTAATTGTGGGTTATCATGCGTTTATAAATTTTAAGTTGCCTCGAAAAAGAATAATGTCTCTATCCCCTTCCATACATATTAAGAAAAAATGCATTTAACTTTTTTAAGGAAATAACATGATCACATTTAGAATTTGACTCGTATGTTAAAAACTCCTGGGAGTTAAGTGACATCGGAGCTCATTCATTTATTCTGACTAATCAACAACTAATACGTATAATGTTTAGATTTTACGTCATACAAGCCGTTATTGCCAAGATGAAAATATTTTCATGTCCTTGGCCAATTTCCAATCCATTACTCCAAACACAAACAAAAAATGTAATACACATCAAATCAAATGGTAATTTATCTTTAACCCATTTTTTCAAACTCAAATCCAAAAGAATATTGATCGCATATGCCTTTTTTCTCACTATTTTACAAATGCAGTTGCAATTACGTTTCTACAACTGCAAAACACATATTGCATTTGGCGTTGGGTTGGGGTGTATTGACAGCAAATCTGCTAGATTTGACGTCGGCTTGGAGATGCTCTTAGTTCTAGTTTTTTTTTGTCATCTCCAATCCTCGATTATGTTTTTCAGTTAACTTTTTAATTTTTCATTATCCATCTTCAACCAGTGACTTTATATTTTCTCTACAGTGAAATATTTGTATTGATTCATTCTACTATTTGTTTAATTTTGCAGCATATAAGCTTATTATTGTATAAAACTTTTATGTCTATAATTTTCATTATTTGTATACGCATATTATGTTTAAACATAAGTATGTTACTGGACAATGTTGTTATTGCTTAATCGTAATATATTACTTTGTACAATCATATAATAATATGTATGTATGCATTTTACCTATAAAATATACCGTGATTTTATAGAAAAGTGAGTGAATTATATGTATGTCCACACAATCGGTGTGTGAAATTACTAATTTGTATTTTTTGTCTGGCTTTCTTTACGTGGACATATGCAACTAAGATTTTATTGAAAAAATCACAAAATTCCCTTTAATTTGATATATGATATGTGAAAAGATTACTTCAATTAAATTAGTTGTGCTTGTTTAAATTTTTGAGCAATTCAAGAGGGGATAGGGAAAAAAAAAACAGAAATGAGATAAAATTTAAACCTAATGCATCTTTGCGTTAATACTCTTAAACTCAAAATATGTTGCAACATACACCGAAAGATGTTCATGAAAGGTTAAATCTGGACCACAAATTGAAAATTTCAATGTACGAGATTTATTCTCATTTCTCATCAAAAGATATTTTCTCAATTGTCACACCTCTATTTAGATATATATTAATATTTACTTTTTATATTTGAATTGTTTAATTGAAATTGATAATCATTATAATGCATATATATTTATGTACATTAATATTTAATTTTTAAAATTAAAGATTATTTGAATCAATATTAAATAAATAATTTTTTTCAAATTATAAACAAAATCCTCTTAAAAATGATTAATTATTTAATACAAACTTAAAATTAATGTTACATTATTTTTCGAATTTAAAAGTTCTTCCCACCCATGTCAGGGAATTACAAAGTTCCACATGAACATATCTTTCTTTGATTTTTTAATTCGTGCAAGAAATATTTGGAAGTGAATGGTTCCTTCTTTCAACATTTCAACATCTAATCGGAACTTCTCTCCCATCTTCAATAGGTTCTTCAAGATCTCGTTCATCTTCAATCATCATATTGTGCATGATAATAAACACAATCATTATATCTTGCAAATCATTCTTCTTCTAATAGTAGAATAGATTTGCTCAAATCGTAAATCGGCTTTGAAAAACTTCGAATAGCTTCACATTTTTCCCATAAGATTCTTGTTACTTTGCACAAACTTTGGTTTGTGTGGTTCGAGGACTGTGTGTTAGGAATATTGTATGTTTTGACTGATGTCAGAAACTTTTGATGATTGTCAGAAAATCCTTAGGTTTAAATTTAATCTAGTTATTCATTGTAATATTTTGTAATAGTCTAGAACTGCGTAATAGTTTGTTCTGAATATGGAGATTGAAGATTTGACATCTAAAGAGTTCGAGACTGAGGATCACATTAAGGGGAAACCAAAACTGATATTGAAGACTCAGTTCTGAGTCAACCAGAAGTTGTAGTTCCAAGAGGGAACTGACCCAGTTTTGAGGAGAGGATTGTAACCGACAGTTCCAAGGAGTAGAACTGGCTCAATTATAATTGACCAACTTTTATATTAATTGAAGTTGAGGCCAACAAAAGGAAGTCAACTCAGTTAAGAAGTCAGTCTGAATTGATGTTCCTCGAACTGACAAACTAGGAAGTCAAGTCAACTGATCTCAGTCAGCAAAGTCCAGTGTGTAAAGGGAATATCTGTTGACCAATGAGAAAAGACAAACAAAAAAAGCTGCAGACATCCCAAAAAAGGTTTCAAAAGCAATCAAACCGATACCTGCATCGCTGAAAGCTACTGTTGCGGCGACCAACCCCTTCACCAACCCCCAATGGCTACTTTGAGAGAGGCCTATAAATACTAGGGTTTGCTGCAGATATTTAGTATCGATAGTTTAGTAAAAATACTGAATCTACCTATATCGCTCTTACACTCACCGTGCATAAACACGAGAAGTTTTTCTTTCCGATAAACTTTACCATCATCAAAATCTGCAGTCTTGTAGTTTCCTAGAAACTTCCAGACACTAGTCTGAGATCAACCCACATTTCGTAAAGGAATCAAAGTCTTCAACCTGTGTGAGACGTGGAGCAAGTATCTAGAAGATCGAAGCTTCATCGACTGTCGTGCCTGAGTTATTGACGTGGAATCCAGCAGCTGAAAAAATCTATTTTTGTAATTTGTGTTCACACATCAAAAAATTATGCCGATAGTAAAATATCCCTTCGTTTAGAAGGAAGAGAGGATGTAGGAGATTTTTAACTCCGATCCTCTATAAACCTGTCTTTTTTATTGCTTTGAGTACCTAACCTAAAGACTTACCTGTCTTTTTTATTGCTCAGCTGACTCGTATATCCAAAAATTGATTAATAATTACTAGACACTTAAGGCTTTCTTAAGTGATAACTAACTTGATAAAGTCAGATATTACATTAGACCCTAAGTTTAAATTTTGTGTTGAGGGTCGATTTTAAATGAATCAAAATGAGAGCTCTAAGCTAGAACATAATGGAAATCAACACCACGACTTCTAAGAAGGTTTATAGTCCCCCAGAATGGACTTGTTGAGATTTTACATATATGATCAAAATGTACAATTTACAGAAGATTTCGATCGAAATTTGCGAGTCTCGCTATCTAGAATGTTGAAATAGTAACGAGACCACCGATAGATTTGATGGCGCTCGGCATCCCCTGATGAGGTTTGAAGACGCTCGCCGCCCACCGGTGCAGAGGAGGGTGAGGGTCCCGCACAATGGGATCCACAAAGGAATGGTCCACACCACCCCGCTTCCACCTATGCAATGGCAGTCGAGCTAGTGAGGGTCGTACCTCCCCGTACGGGAAACCAGAAGGGGCATTACAAGCCCAAAAAGTATGGAAAGATAACCCCAATGCTTTCTGCAACTTTCGTTAGGAAGTGGGCCATTCAACGGAGGAGTGCCAGGGTCTGAGGATGGAGGTCTTCA
>AYJT01065594.1:0-17173 GCA_001278415.1 Ocimum tenuiflorum
AACCTTCTAAATCATTTAGGTGAGTTTGAGTTTAGGATATAGGGAGAATGTGAGTCTGAATTTAGGGTCCAAGGCCGGCATGTGTTTTGGTTGATGGAAATAAACTATTTAGATCCATCTGACGTAAGTTTTTGTCCTTTTGTTATACTATATGAATGATCCGATCACCAATAATTAAAAAAATTGGGTGAATTTCTCCAACCGAAAAATTACATCGCTTTAATGTAGGATATCAATATTTTTATAGTTATGAAGATAAAGAAGGGGCTCCCGGTTTTGGGTTTGAGGAGTTGTGGATTTATAAATGATATTGAACTTATATTATTCTTGAGAATTGAATAATTGTTAATACAATCCATTTTAATGCTTTTAAAAATTGTAGCGAATTGTACGTTTATACATACGTTCAAAGTGATTTTGGTACTATGAATGAATTAAATAATTTGCATATAATATGACAGATTACTTGTGGGAAAATTTCAAAGATAAAGAAAATAAAATTAGACATCTCACTCCAACACACGTAAAAAGTACAAAAGAACGGACAATTGGCAAATAAACAAACAAAAGATACTAATTAAATTATTGACATTATGTAGGCAGAGTGCAGCTTACCGAGAATTATTATTTATAAAAAAAAGAAATCCGCCAATGGGTGTAGCTCACATGTTAGCATTAATTTTTATGTCATTTCATGCATGAAACTACTTTTGTTATAAATAATTTTGTTAATTTTTCATGTCACTCAAAATAATATGTAATAATATATTGTATTAACATTTGCACATTAATACATCGCCTATATATTGAGAATATATTTAAAACAATATTCCTCAATTTTCCGTACACCATGGATTCCAATTCGATTCAAATGACAAGAAATAATATTATTCCTTAATCATCAAAGATAAAAGAAAATATAAAACGAAGGTTAAAAAAATATAAAAGAAAGAAGGATGGTTACATTTATATAATCATGGAAGTCTCGTTTTCAATGATAAAAGGTACTATCACTTTCTACAAATTCTACTTTTACATTTAGAACTAATATCCGAAAAATTCAAATAATCTAATCTAAGAAAACATTTTACTTAAAATAAACAAAGGACACAAAAAAGTTTCGACAGAACATGAAGAGTAAAAGTATTGAACACATGGTCAAATACTAAATTCCATAAAATTGATTTAATTTAGGGCACATTCTTTTTTTCGAGACATATATAGCGTGTATAAAGTATCATGATAAATTTATTAACTAAATTTGGGGTCCCATTTTTCTAGAAAGTGGGGTTTTCTTTTTTATAAAATTTGTACCATGTGATATTGGAATGATAACATATTTGGGATACATAGTTTCAACTTTCTTTTCTTTTCCTCCCTGCTAAAAGAAAGATAGCTTTTCATATGATTTCTATACCTCTTCATTTCAAAAGGACAACTATTATATAGTACTAGCGGGTACAGAGGGATATTCTTGCTTTCAAGGTTTTATAAAGTTTCATTTATCATTACCTTTACTTCTTTGATTTTGAATCTTCATATACTCTGGTACTAATTATGCCGGGAAATACTCACTAACACTCGATTTATACCTACTAACCGTTGTTAACATTTCAAAATTTTGCTAGTTTTAACATATTTCATATTAATTATAACAATATAGAGATTCCCATGAGTGAAAATTTAAATGTCACCCAATTTTTACAAGAATGTTGAACCATTGGTCGAACAAACACCCAAACCGAGAGATTTCATAAAATTTATTATGGAACCCAAATTTCAACTGAACCCTAATCACAAGGTCTTGAGGTTCGATTTTGATCGAGAATCAAATTGAGGCCCTAGGCTTCATAATCAGACACCACGGCTTCTAGAAAGGTTTATAGTCCCCTCGGAACAGACTGACTGATATTTTATAGATTTAACAGTGAAAATACAGGGATTCCGATGATCGAAGTTGGAAAATTACAAACTACATGCTCTTTGCTACAGGACACAAAGAAGCTATGGTACGAAATGAAAATGTTGAATTTGTGACTCTTGCTGACTAATCACTTATTTATACAGTAAGTACAGGACGAATCTAAATAATCCTTAAGCTAAGGACTAGATCGAAAATAGTTGGGGGACAATCTGCAAAGCACACAGAAGCGGTTAGAGTCACACTTTGGGTGTCATGCTGACTCAGCATAAGAATCATTTTGGATCCATCCTGTATGTACGCAAGCGTGCGGATGGTATCGTGCAGATTTTGTGAGAGAGCTTGAGGTTTTTGGGCCGACAAGCCTCAAGGACACGGGGTTCTTGAGGGTCTTTATCCCTGACCTGCTCGTGGGTCCTGAGCTTCTTTTGGGGTCGAGGGCTGGTGTTCGAGACTTTTTTGCCTTGTCTTAGTTCGACCAGCAATTTCAGAGGTTGTGGGTGGTTAAGGTCCCAACTCGATGGTCCTAAAATTTTGACCCTCAATAACAACCCCCTAGTCTTCCCGGATCAAGTCGATTGATTCGCAGAGACAAACAGATGAAAGAGTATCGTTAGTCAAAATCTAAGAGAAATTTCGTACCTATTTCGCATTGAATGACGATTGCTATGTTCATGGTTCCAATGAGTTTCCTGTTCAAGATACAATAGGGTGAGGTATAAATTATTCGAAAAGTTAGATGATTATACCTCATTCGATCGATCACGGAGTGCTCGAGGTCCTCTTCTCGAGACCTGAAATAGGAACACAACGGTAGAATATTGATTCGTTAAGGCTTTAGTTCATCCTCCTAAGTCAGAGAGGCCACTGAGGGCTATTGGAAAGTTTAAACTTCGAGGGGATCCGTTCCCATCTCAGAAAAGTTTATCTTCCAGGCATATCCATGCCCACCCAGAGAGGCCTCTTAGAGTTGTTGGAAGTTTATACTCGTTGGGCATTTGGAACCCCACACTCCCTTAGAGTTCTTTTAATCATTTCTATCTGTCACCCCATGATTAGGTGGATCTTGCAGCGTCCCGCACATTGCGGACCACGGGTCCATAGTGCGGCATCGCTCAGGTTTTTGAACCAAAAAATGGAAAATTTATCACAGACCAGAAGTCCATAATGGGCATCACTTAGGTTTTTGAACTAAAAGCGAAAAATTAATCGTGGACCAGTGGTTCATAATGCAGCATCGCTCAGGTTTTCGAACCAAAAATGGAAAATTCATCGCGGACCAGGGGGTCAATAATGTGGCATCGCTTAGGTTTTCGAACCAAAAGCTAAATTGGTTAGGCCCAGGGGGTTGCATGATAGATAGTGAAGATCAAAAGTTTCGGCTCGATCGAGGGGCCATTGGCCAGTTTGAGACCATAAATGGTCGAAAGATGGTTGGCTGATGCTCTCGAGGGTAGCAGTCCTGAGTTTGCAGATCGTAGTACTAAGCTTCGTCTGAAGTAGTAAATAATTTGGTGGATCATAGTCGCTAGCTATGTCCGAAATAGATATTCGAGGGTGGATCATGGCGTCGAGCCATGACTAAAATGATGTACGAGAGATAAGTTTGAAATAAGAATTCCATAAATATAAAGGAGAGCCGATAGTAATTATGACTGGGAAAATTCTGTTGAGACTGTTTATAAGTTGAGTAAGAAATCGGCTCGAATATTTAATATATCATTGAGGGGGATACGTAGCCTCGAGTATGTGAATGCAAGTGCTCGATACAGGTGAGGGTAAACAACCGAGCATAAATAGTCGGGTGCTCGCGATAAACAACTTATCTCATGCAACCCCGAGTGTAGGATTTTAATCCCAAGAATTCTAAATTCTAAGAAATCCATAATAGTAATATTTTGGGTAGCAGCATAGCCCTGAGTATATAATCGCTCAATTTATCGATCCAAGACTACTGAGCGTAGAGGGAGGTAGCGCATCGAGCATCCCTGAGTATCGAGTCGTTCTTAATAAACTAAATATTCTTGAGAAGGTGATGTAGCCCTGAGTATGGTAGATTGACATTTTAATTTTAAATGACAATTGGAAAATGCATCGAGGATAGTATCTCGAACGACTTACCTATCAAAACGGTGTCGTTTCGTCGGCGTCTGTAGGAATTCTGGATTTGAATATAAAGAGGTGAAAAAGTCCTAATTACAGATATTTCCCTTGATTTCTTTGTTGATTTCTTTCCTGTTTCCAGATTTGTCCTCTTAGCTAGAATTTTCTATTTGCTTAGTGTCAATGGTGTCCTCTTCTATCCCTAGGTCGAATTCATCCGATAGCCTTCTTGCTTTCGAGTTGGAAATTCTCCCAAATCCAAACAAAAGGTTTTCAAAACAAATCTATGCCGAGGGGAATCTCAAAGGTGAGAATCTCTAGGTGTCATCCACGATCACCCGCCAACAAATGACGGTTGTGACTAGGCTTTGCCGGGTGCCAGAATGGTATTCGGGTATTATACCTGGCTCCACTAATAAGTGTCACCGTCCTCCCCCTGGTTATGTATCTTTCTGTCTCACCTTTGTCAATGAGGGATCAGGGCTCCCTATTCATCCTTTCTTCTTCAGGCTTCTAAGACAATTAAGACTCGTGCAGATGCAGCTGTCTCTATTGGCATGGCGGCATCTAGTCGCCATGTTCTTCCTTTATATGGAGAATGGGTTGGGGAAACCCACTCTCGATGATATTTTTTATTTTTACAATTTAATCAAGGTGCCCAGATGGTGTTAGTATTACCTGGCACCGTATTCTGATGTTCCCAAAAGGGGTTTGGTATGGGAGTCGTTTGGCTACCCTGCCTGGTGGAAGAGGACATTCTTTCTTCACATAAGAAGAAATAGGCTCCGTTCCCAGTGCCTTTAGCCCTCCTTCGCACTCTGGGTGGCTTCTTCTTATCCTTGGGTTTGTTGGTGCTTTTTATTTCAATTGTTTGATGGCTAAGTTTGCATGCTCTTCCTGTAGATGTCAAAAAACCAGCATTAGAAGGGATTTGGAGAGGAGGGTGTGCAAAGCCCTTAGCATCAAGAACCGTCACTTCTTGGCTCTTGTGTGTGGTAGGATCCTCGTGGGTAGGCGGCCGATGCCCCCATGACACATCAATTTATTTGAATTATTCGAGCTTCATGCCCAAGAGATCACTAAAGAAAATCGTCGGGAGGCGGAGGAGGCTTGCACGATTACCGCCCCTTCCACGACTATGGCTCCAAAGAAGCGGAGCCAGCCCCTTCGAGCTGCCCACCAACAGTCGAAGAAGCTCTGCGTCGAGGAGCCCCAGAGTGCTCCCACCACGAGGTTGGCACTGCCATTGACCGCCTTTGCAGGGGAAAAAAGCACGCAGTCAAAGAAAGAAAAGTGCAAACTTTCTGATGACCTCGAACCGGTGGTTTCGGCTGTTGGCAGTGGAGGATTTGGGGTTACCACCACCCAGACCGAACAGAAGTGCTTCGATGATCTCGACCTTTTGATCAGGGTGAGTCTCTACCAAGTATTCTTTTTATCTGTTAGTTCTCTATTGTTGACCATGTTGTTAGTGCAGGGTGTCGAGGGTTATCGTAGCATCTTCTCACAGATCGAGAAAGTGGTAGGTGATTGCTCCTGCCTTGTGAAGGAGGTTGAGAAGATTAAGCAGAAGAGGGATCAGGTCATGAAGGAGAGAGACGAGGCCTTGCAGCGCTGGTCCTCGGTAGATGCTGCCAAACCCGAGGTTGAGCAGAGTCTGGTTAAGGCCCTCGAGTAGAATACAGAGTTGCAGTTCAAGCTCAAGTGCAATGAAGGGGTTGTCAGCACTCTTGTCTCGAAGCGCAATGATGACAAGGGGGATCTGGCTCTGGGCAATGCGTAGGTGGCCGATCTCTTGAAGAATTTACAGCAAACTTAGAAGCAGGTTGAAAAGACCGAGTTCCTTCTGAGTGAGGCTCGAGCCAACAGGGGCATCGATGTGGAGTGGATCCTCCCAGTTCGGGTGCCGAGGAGTCTTCAGCTTCTGGACTGGATCTTTGTAGATTGAGTGTTAAGATCATGACCATCAACTCCTACTGACCTGCAAGGTCTCGTTAGAAAATCTCCACGTTACCAGCTAGGATCTATGTGTCAATTAATTTATAAATGCATCTGAGTCAGCAGGGATATTTGTCTTTTGTCAAAGGTAGGAGCCTGGATGCTCTAGCTTGGGTAGATCTGCGAACTCGGAGGTGACCTAGGACTTCAGCTAGGAAAATGTGGTAGCATGACTCAGGAAAGGGAGCTAGCTCGGAGATAGGCTTGATGGCAAGCCGGCCTAACAAGGAAGCTTTCTTGGAGTATCCAGCTAGTTGGCGTTATGGAAACATTAAAGTGTAGCTGGTCAAAATTAAACGACAGCTTGACTCATTTATTGTATTCAATGATTAGATGCGTTACTAGCTCTTGATTGGTAATTATTTAGCATTTATTTCTCTGTAATTAATGAGTTTGACCAAGCTAGCTAAATGAACACCGTATAAATATGTGTATTTTTGTCATAAATAAGACACATTCCAATCATTGTATTGAAATCACTTGAACAAGCTGAATATATTTTTCTCTATTTTCTCTATCGTTTTTACTGCTTAATCGTTCATCGAAATCCAGTTGAAAACTTCCATTTGGCTTGATCATATTTTACTTTGGTGCTAGAAGGAGGGCTAGTATGGAGGAAAATACTGGATTTGCATCTGAATTCGCCCACCGGACCAATGCATCTCGTTCGAATCCAGTTACCGGTAGGTCAACCCTGAACTCTAATTTAGAGCACATGGTCATGCAACTCTTACAAAAAGTCATGATAAATCAACATGGGATTATCTATCGACGAAATGTTAATGCGCAGCTCTAGTTTCAAAACCAGACGTTGTATCAAACCATCGACGGGGTTGTGCGGGAACAACTTACATCTAGCTGGAATCCCCCGATAACTCCCATGAATCTGTCCAACCAATTCTTTGATTTTACTGATGGCAACAACGATTCCCCGATGCAACAAATCATTCCACGAATGAATCTCGTGCCTGGACCTCAAATCCAAGCTTGTTAAGCCCAGACCCGAACAACTCCCGGAGCCCAACCGAATCCAATCCACATCAAAGATAACCCAGCTCCTAATCTAACTATAATAGCACTTGAGAATAAGGTTGCTACCTTAGAAGGAATACTTCATAGTATCCTTGGTATCCCCACTCTAGAACTGACTATTGAAGCATTGAGCTTCGCTGGCTCGCCCTTTGTGGACATGATTGCTGAAGTAGAGATGCCACCTAAGATCTCACCTCCAACTATGAAGATGTATAATGACACTACCGATCCGAATGACCACATCGCAATCAACAAATAAAAGATGCTTTCGACCATGATCCCTACCAATCTCTGAGAGGCGTGCATGTGCTGCCACTTTGAATCGAGCCTAACATGTCCCACCTTACAGTGGTCTGTTAATTTGCTTAAACACTCTTTTTCTTCTTTTGCAGGGATGCACCAGGTCTTTCACATGCATTATTCCAGTAGTAAATGAATAAAAGACATCCTGACAATCTGTACGCACTGCAGCAGCGAGATTGTGAATCTTTACAAGAGATGGTGATGATCTCACGGTATCATCCGGAGATAACCATCTTAGCCTTTCAAAAATGTTTGCACCGAGATTCTGATCTGTATAAGGAACTAACCAGGTATTCTTGTAGGACCATCATTAATGTCCTCAACAAAGCTTGGGCACAAGTCCAGCTAGAGGAAGACGATTGTAGCCGAGTGCAATGCAGTTCCAGGGTACATGATCGGGTGGAAAGGCATGCTAGGCCCCACTAGCGAGGTCTTCCATACAACTGTGATGTATGAGGACAACCTTTGTGGGATGTATGAGGACAACCTCCACCACACGTCGGATGTTTTGTGGATAGATATGGATCTACTTGAGTACGTCCTATCGATAGGTCCGACCAAGGTTGTGGAGGTGATGAAGGATCTAGGTAAAGCCGTGAAGTGGCCTCGCAAAGCAAAGAGTAGAGTGATCCCCTGTGATCTTAGCAAATATTGCGACCACTATACTGATCGCGGTTATGCCACAAAGGATTGCAAGGCTTGGAGATCGTCAAGCTACTCAAGAGTGGTCAATGGATGAGTTCCTGACTGTGAACGGCAAGCAGACTTGGGGACGTCGGAAAGAGAATAAGGAGCAAGGGGCTCGGAAGCAAGGAGCTCCAGATCCACCAAGATTCGAGCGAACTATCAACTGTAGTTGGAGGGCAAGAAATTAATAGAGTTTTGCGAGCAATAGCTAAGCGTCATTGCTATGCAATCGCTATACCTAATGTGTACCAGTGAATTCCTCAGGAGACCCACAAACCCATCAACGTCTCTAGTGAAGAATTTTTTAATTTAACGCAACCGCACCACGACATACTTTTTATTTTTTTACTTATCAAAAAGTGTATGGGTAAGCATATCTTAGTTGATAATGGTAGCTCAACTAATATCTTGTTCGTGATTATGTGTGTGTGCCAGAAACTGATCTTGTAAAAAAGAATTACGACGTTAATTGGATTCAGTGGTGAAAGAAATTCTACAGTTGGGGAAGTTGTGCTTCTTGTGTATTTTATGGGTGTCACTCTCGATGTGAGATTCCAAGTAGTCGATACACCGACCTCGTATAACGTGATTTTAAGGCGACCTTGGATCCAAGAACTTAAAGCAGTCCCATCAACTTATTGTTGAGGTAAAACTCTGATCAAGCTAGATGGAAGTTTTCAACCGAATTTTTATAAATGAATTACCAGTAAAAGTGATAGAGAAAATGAAGAAAAATCTATGTATTCAGCTTTGTTCAAGTGTTTTCGGTAAAATGATCGAATGTGTCATATTTTCGACAAAGATACATATATTTATACACTTTTCCTATAACTAGCTTGGTCAAAATCATTGATTACAAGGAAATAAATGCTAAGTAACTGTCAGTCAATAGCTAGTAACACATCTAATCATTGAATATAATAATTGAGTCAACCTAGCATTTCTTCTTTGATCAGATCTGTGCTTTAATGCTTCCATAACACCAGCCAGCTAGGTACTCCAAGAAAGCTTCCATGCTAGACTAGCTCGCAATAGTACCTGCTCCGAGCTAGCTTCCTTCCATAAATCACACTGCCTCCTTCTCCCAATTGAAGTCCTAGGTCACTCCAGAGCTCGCAGATCTGCCCATGTTAGAGCTTCGAGGCTCCTATCTCTGATGAAAGACAAATATATCTGCTGACTTAGATGCCATGTCAGATTAATTGAAACGTGGATCCTAGCGGGCAACATGGAGATTTCCACCCCCAACATTTGCCCCTTTATCTCCAGTACAGTCGATCGAGAAAAATGTGATGGAGATAAACTTGAATAAAACTGCCAGGAAAATCTCTAACTAGACCTGTAGATAGGTGGTACTCGGACTGAGTTCAACGGGTCTGATTAGTGCATGACTGCTGGAATGAATCGACGGATCAACCAGTACACCACAAAGGATGACCATACTCGTAAAGAGCTAGAAGGTCGATGTTTGATTGATAGCAAGACAACAAGTCTAACTTATGGGCTTGACGAAGAGTAGTTAATATTAGTAGAAGCCGTACGACAAGATCAATCGAACTGCTCGATTAAGAGCAGGCCATGCCCAGTAGGGCTAGAAGACTAGTGCTCAACTAATAGTCTACAATGAGTCAAACTGGCTGGCTCGGCAGAGAGCACTTATCTTCAGCTGAGGTTGGATTGACAAGATTAGTCTGAACTGCTCGACAAAGAGCTACATTATCGAATCCCAGGGCGCTGCATCCCTTGAGAATGGAAATGTATAAGGGTTCAACCTATAGAGCGCTGCACCCTTTTGCAGATGGAAAAATATAATTGCATGGAGTTAGGCTCACGGGGGGTTTATTTAAAATAGGCTCAGGCAGAGCTGAGCTCATGGAGAGCTAGAAATGGTCGGCCTGCATGGGAGCTAATGTCGTGGAGAGTTAGTGACGTCTGAGGTTCTCACGTAAATTGTGAGACCTGCACCGAAAACACTTAAAAGTTACTGAACCGTGGCGATTACCAATGATATCGAGTATTCAAATTTGAAATAATTTAAATAAGGAAAGTTAAAGAGTTGTTAAGGAAATTACCTCCCTTTAAGGGTTTTTATTGCGGAATTCGAGGAGATGCATCTTATCAGCGTAGGCACGTACCTTCAGTAATGTTAGTTATTTCATCATACCCTAATTAAATCCGCCCTATTTTTTTTCAGCAGATCTGGTGGTACGATTTCTTCTCCAGGTTAGTCTTCGTTTTCTTCCTTTCTTCTCTTCTTTTTCACCATGTTTGAACTTAGTGATTCCTAAAACCTTCCAAGTAACAACATCTTAGTCGTTTCTTCCTCTTCTCAAGAATTATTTGATTGAGTTTAGAATTCCAAAAACCATCAAACACTACAACACTTCTTCCGAAGGGTTTTCCTGTTTGTTCATACCTGCCTTAGAGTGTGGAGTAGGCTTCCTGATCCATTCGTTCTTTTCTGCTATTTTCAATGAGTATAGAATCACTCCTTGCCAACTTGTGTCGTCGAGTTGGTGCCACCTTGCGGGTACCCTGCTCAAGTTTCAAGACACCAGACTCGAAGTTCTGACCACCCGAGAATGGCATCATATGTATAGATTAAAGAAATACTCCGGGGATTGCTACAATTACATCACGAAACAAGTAGGTGATGATCCATCGTTAGTAACAGAAACCCCAACTGAGTTCCCCAGTTGGAAAAATTAATATTTTTTTTAAACACAAGGAAGTTAGTCTAGGGTTCCAACCTCATGTGTCAGAGCCGAGAAGTCAGTATAGCTTTATATATTTTCAAAATAATAGATAGATTTGGAACTGACTTACTGATATTGATTTTTGCAGAATTTGGAAAAACCATTCTTATCGAGGAGGAACATGGAAGGATTCAAAAGTATTCCACCCCCAAGGAAAGAAGCTTTAAGATCATTCGAAACGGAAGGTGCGTATCAAGGTACTTCATTCGAAACAAGTCAGGTGCCATTATCCCCCTTGAGGAACTGCCTAGGATGAGGATAGACGTCAATTTGAGGGACCAACCCCTTCGTAGTAAGAAAAGAAAGGAGGCCACTTCATTTGTTAGTCAGCAAAAAAAAGCTCCCACGACCAGGTCATCAACAAGCACCGCTCTAACCACTTCGGTTAGTCACCTTGCTCCGTCCCGACCAAGGTCCGGTGCTTTGCTACAACTTCGGCTGTAGCTCCACCACAAGAAGAAGGAAGCTCGAGACCACCAAAACCTTCCAAGGGCAAAGAAGTGGTGACTAACGAACACTCAGAGATGCAGGCCCACAAAGTCTTGAAAAAAAAATCTTTTGACGCCTTCTTTACTCTTCAACGGAAGGTCTTGACGGACCCGGAAGACAAGTATCAGAACCTTTCTATGTCAATGCTCATGACCTCATATGCCACCAGGCTGAGGTAAGACCCACCCTTATTTTTTCGTGTTTTACCTAGGACCTTTCCTAACATAACGTATTATTGCAGCTAAGCAAGGATCAATTTTGTTAATAACTAACCATAGGTTAAATCTGGGAGGAGAACAAAGATCTAGGGACAAAGTTGAAGTCGGAGAAGCGGGAGAGAAAAGCTGAGAGCTGAGGGCGCAATGGGCTGAAGAGCGTCAGATTGCACCGGAAGAAAGTGTTGAAGAGTTGCTCAAAGCAAAGTCTAAATTCGAGGTGTGTTACAAAAAGACCGTACTGGATCGAGCAAATGATGCTCAGGGAACAGGCGACCGTCTGAAGAAAGTGAAAGACAGAATGGAACAGCGAATCTCGAAATTGCAGGCAGGTATAGGGCTGGACCCTCATGCAATGCTTTTGTTCCCGTCATCTAACTGGCAACTGATGCTTTAAATGAAGCGATCTACGAGGGTTTCAAAAAGAAGGTACTGAAGGTATTCCCCGACTCGGACTTGACTTTCCTAGAAGCTCTGGACGAAGCCGAGGAAGCTACGAGCCCTTCAGATCACGTGGCTGAAACCAACTTTACCAAGACTGAGAAAACATGTTCCCTGCTTGCTGCTGATGCCGATTTTGTTGTTCAATTTTCCAAGCTGCTATATCCCTGTTTATCAATAAATTCAAGCTTGGAAGTTAGCTGGGTTCCATTCTCATGCTCATCTGCTTTGATCGCACGTAGCTCCGTACACAAGATTAAATGGCGTCGATCATGTTGTTGTACAAGCAGTTGTTCGATAAAACCAAAGAATAGCTAGTAACTCTTCCACCCATAGGACTTATGAGGACCCTACTTCTTTTTCAGCATTGATATGCTGATCTTCTTGGTTGACTCAGCTAACCCATTCGCTTCAGGATACCTAGTTTAATTTTATATTGACCAAATAATTCCTTTAACGTTTGCCGATGAACTGGGGTCCATTTTTCGTCTTGATCTCTGCTGGATTCCCAAAATGACATAGGATATTCCACCATAGAAAACTGATCACTTCCTGTTTCCAAATCCAAGCTAGAGCCTTCGCTTCAACCCATTTTGAAAAATAATCCGTACCTAACAAGATATACTCCTTTTTTCCTGAGCCCCGCGGCAATATGCCCATTATATCCATCCCCCACTTCATGAAAGGCCAGACTGGGATAGTATAATGTAGATGCTCTGCATGCTTATGAATATCACGCTCGAATTTTTCACAAGCGTCGTAGGATCTAATATAGGACCGTGCATCTTGCTGCAAAGTTGACCAATAATATCCAGTAGAGATGACTTTATGAGCTAGAGACCTAGCTCCTGCATGATTACCACAATCTCCGTTGTGGATTTATTCTAGTATACCCTGTCCTGCACATCACCAACACAACAAAGCATTATACCAGGGATGGAGCATCTAAAGAGGACTACATCCAACAGTGTGAATCGAGCTGCATTTTTGGCCAATTTTTGTACCTCAGCTCGGTCAGTCAGTTGATGACCAAGCAGATACTGCTTGATAGGTTCCAATGGACATCTCGTCACCACCTTAACCTCTTCCTCTTTCCGGGTGGCTGGTCATTTCACAATCAACAACGGTATAGGTCAAGCTCCATCTTGCCCGGCTACAGTAGCTAAACCAGCTAGCACATCAACATGAACGTTCTCATCTTGCAGTACATACTTGAACTTACATAGTTGAAAATTCGCTATCGGCTAACTCGTAAAATAGTAGTAACTCAGGCTCCTTAACCTGAAATTCTCCAAGCATATGATTAATAACCAACTGAGAATGACCTTTTAGCTGAACCCATCGAACTCATAATTCCTGAGCTAGCCTTAGCCTATAAGAGCTTCATACTCAGCCTCATTATTAGTAATGTCAAAATCCATCCATATCAATTGCTCAAAGAGATAACCATCTTGACTCTTCAAGACGATTCTGACTCCATTGCTGTGGACATTATTGGTTCCGTCCACGCTGAGTTCCCACTGCTCAGGTTCATATTGAGTTTCCATAGCCTGGATTTTCTTCTCTGCTTCGACATGCAAAGCCACAGAGAAATCAATTAGAAAATTGGCGAGTACTTGGATACTGCTTTGTTCTGACTTCCTTGACTAGCACTGCACCCACAACAGAATCAGAAACAGATAGGTACAAGAGTAAAGCTTCACCAGGTTGAGCTTTAACTAGCAAAGGTGGTTACGACAAATTTTGTTTTCTATTCTGCTAGAGCCGCATCACATTCAGCTGTTCAGGATAGCAAAAAATGGTTGGGTACGGTCTGAATACTTGGATATAAACTGATGAAGAGCTACAAGCCGTCCCGCAAAATGTTGCACACTTTTAGAATTGTATAGCCCTTAAATCTTCTGAATTAGAGCAATTTGGACTGGATCTGCTTCGATAGCTATGTTGCACACTAAGCTGGGTTGAGTTTCATATTATATCTGTGGATGACCTCAAAGCTTTCCTCCAGGTGAATTAGGTGGTCAGCTGCCTTGAGTGACTTAACCAGCATATCATCCACGTAAAATTCCATGGTTTTGCCTATTTGGGCTTCGAACGTCCTATTGACCAACCTTTGATAGGTCAAATTCTTTAACCCAAAAGACATAACCTTGTAATGTTAATTCCCTAAGCTAGTAATGAAAACAATTTTTTCTTGATCCTCGGGATGCGTTAGAATTTGTTTGTTACCGGAAAAAACATCCATGAAGGTTAACATTTCATGACTAGCTATAGGATTTACCATAACATCAATATAGGGCAAAGGAAATTGATCTTTAGGGCATGCCTTATTTAAATCAGTAAAGTGAACACAAACCCTATATTTGTCATTCTGTTTCTTTACTACCACAACATTAGAAAGCCAGGTAGGATACTTCACCTCATACACCTTACCAATGTTGACTAGCTAGCGCACCTCATCATTAATTGACATGTTACGTTCGGGAGCGAATTTTTGATATTTCTGTTGTACAGGTGTGTAGGATGGATCGACATTTAATTTGTGTGTGATGACATCAGGACTGATCCTAGTCATGTTAGCATGGCTCCAGGTTTAATCCTTTCGGCTAGATAGGAAGTTAATCAGCTCGGCCTGCTGGTCAGGGTTAAGCTCTGCCCCAATGAAAGCTGTTCCTGGTTGAGCTTGGGGATTAATAACCACCTCCTCGAGTTCCTCAGTTTTACGTGGTTCATCTTAACCTTCCTCGGATAGCTCTTGTTCTTGCATACAGACTGTAGAAAAGTTAGCATAATAGCACTCTCAGAAAGCACTCTGCTCACCTCGAATGGTTCTGATTACCCGAAGAGTCGGGAATATTATTGCTTGGTGATAAGTCGATGGGACTACTTTAAGTTCATAGATCCAAGGTCACCCTAAAATCACGTTATATGAGGCTGGCACATCGACTACTTGGAATATCAAATTGAGAGTAATACCCTTAAAATATACTAGTAACACCACTTCACCGATAGTTGAATGCCTCTCACCCTTGAATCTGATTAAGGTTGTAATTTTATTTACAAGGTCAATTTCTGGCACACGGATATCCTGTAATGATCTCAGGAATAAGATATTAGCTTGAGATACCGTTATTAACAAAGATGCTCTTAACCATACATTTTTTGATAAGTAAAGACATAACAAGTGCATCATGCTGTGTGTTGAGGGTCAAAATCTCAAGACCATCGAGCGGGGACGTCGACCGCTCAAAACACCCAATACTGCCAACCCCAAATCAAGCTAAGACAGAAAAAGCCTCGAGCAGCGACCATCGAAACTGGCAAGAGCTCAAGAATCACGAGCGGGACAGGGAAGATGACCTCTGAGTGGCCTTACTCCTCGATGCTCACCGACCCAGAACTCTTGAGCTCCCTCACAAAATATGCATGATGCTGGCCACATGCTTGCACACGTAATGGAAAGATCTAAAATGATTCATTTGCTGAGTCAGCATGGCACCCAAAGCATGACTCCAACAACATCTCCCGTGCTTTGTTGATTACCCCTGGCTATTTATGATCTAGTCCTCAGCTTTGGGATTATTTAGATTAGCACTGTACTTGTTGTATAAATAGGCGATGAATTAGCTACAATCACACATTACACACTCACCCACTTTACGTTCATTATGTAGCTAATTTGCTTCCTGTAGCAAAAAGTTTGTTTTTTGTAATCTTTTCGACCCTGATCATCGGAAATCTCCTGTAAACCACATTTTTCGTATATGTAAAATATTAGCCAGTCCATTCCAGGGGATTATAAACTTTTCTGGAAGTTGCGGTGTCCAATTAAGGTTGAATCTATAGCTCTAAACTGATTCCGATAAAAAAAACAAACCTCAACAAATTGGCGCCCACCTTGGGGCTCTAGATGATGATTTCAATCGGAAATCCTAATACCATTTTTTTTATCGTTCGTTCTATCAACTAAATTCTATTTCCAATCCCAAATTCCCGAAAATCCCTTCTCTCTGTCCCAAAATATCCCAGATGGCCTCCAACTCTGTAGAAAATCCGTCCAATTTCCCTCCCACCCCAAAAACCAATAACTCTGTCCAGGCTCAAGGTAAAGGAGCCGTCCCCAATACTCCAGTCACATCGGCTTGAGGTTTGGATGGCACCTTGTGTGAGCTGATCATGTAGATCCGCCAATTCCGTGAGGAATCTGGTCGTGAGGTGCAGTCCCTGCATAAAGACTCCATAGCTCCAATCGATTGGAGCGGACGTCTGCTGCCGTGCATGCTATTTAACCAGTGCACCAACGCTGCTGGTGTGGTTGAGCTTGCGTCTGACCTGCCTCCAAGGCCAGATGCTTCCCAAACTGAGGATGCCGAGGGCATCCTTGACCAAATTCACCAGAGTGGGAAGGAGCTAGCGCAATCAGCTAGCCCTCCATCGCGGAATTATGATTTCTCGCCTCCATTACTAGACAATTACCGAAAGGCAGAACATAATGGCAGCTGCCAAAAGCCATTCTGCATCATTGGGATGCCGCAAAGACAAACTCAGGTCGATGAAAAAATTGAATGGTCATGTGCACACTGGCTCGTGAACCAGGGCTGCTGATGCCCGATGAAAAAATTGAATGGTCTAATTATTATAACTCACTATTTATCTACCAGATAGCCGAGGCTGAGATACCGATGAGGTTTACACCTCCTAGCATGAAGCAGTGTGACGGGACATGAAATCCCAATGAACATATCTCCATGTTCAAAATGAAGCTGTAGAAGGTTGTCATACCGATGGCGCTAAAGAGGCCTGTATGTGCAAAAGCTTCGGGACCACGTTGAGCTGTCCGGCCTAATTGCATCAAATTTTCATCAGGCAGTTCGCTTGTAGCTAGAAATTGAAAAAGAGGTCTGATGATCTGTACGTTATCGTATAGAAGGATAACGAGTTCGTGAAGGATTTCGTGGCCAGATTCAACAAGGAGGGTGTGTCGATTCCTAGTTGGTTTGAGGAGACAGCGACTACGGCCTTTCGAAAAATCCTGAAGAGGAATTTTGAACTCTTCATAGAGCTCGTTAAGCAGCCATGCTCATCGATTGACGAGGCCTTGGGAATGTGTTTGCACGACTCCCGAAAGAAGAAAAGAAAAAGGGAAAGAGGCCGGCTCCTTAACCCATCAATCATCGAGAGGTGGCGAGGCTTCGGTGGCTTGACAGGTTTGAGAGCACTCGGCGCCC
>AYJT01065610.1:0-12005 GCA_001278415.1 Ocimum tenuiflorum
TTACCCAGAAGATAATAACTTTATCCTTCAACCAGTGGATAAAGAGGAAGAAAGTCTGCCAAGAGTACAATAACGGCTCTTTTGTAGCAAGACAAAAAGGAAGGATTTGTCTGTTGTCTCACAACGGCTACTATTCAAGTCCTTCCTCTATATAAAGGAGACCAACCTCAGAGAGAAGAAGTTACACACAGGCTCACACGTACAAGATCTGCTATCAACTCTTTCTCTCTAAAACTTCTAAGCTCACTCCGAGTTCAACTCGAAATCCACAGGATGTCCTAGCTGTAACTTCAGTCAAGGATTCCGAGACATCCTCAGATTTCATCTAAGAACATCCTTCTCATCATCATCTACGTTATGAAGGGAACTGAAACATTCACCTGCAGATCTTCGAAGCCAAGGAGGTGGACTCAGGTAAAGCTATAAGATCAGCCGTGCCTGCAACCAATAGCTCTAAGCTCTCCGTAACAGAAGGATCCTAGTTATCAACCGTGCTAAAAACACCGTATATAATAAAGATTATTGAATTCCTTTCTTTAGAAGGAAGAGAGGACGTAAGATTATTTTAAATCCGAACCTCTATAAATTTTGTGTTTTTATTGCTTTCTCATAACTATCAAAATAATTTTGAAACTCAGGTATCCTAAAATAGTTGGTGTATAACTGGAACAATCTCAACTAACTACTTAATCAATATCTTTAAGAAACCCAGCTGACTTTTCCTAAGTCAGCTGAGATAAAAACAATTTTTATTCTTGCAACTGTTAGATTAAGTTTTACGCTTTCGCAATATATTATATTTATCTGATTTGGGACCAACAAAAAGTAAATAAACTCGATGTCTTTAAACGTTGAATAACACAAAAATGTAATTCTTTATATTATTAGATGTTATGATTTTATTCATTCTTTACACACTTCAAAAAAATTTATTATCTTTCTACAAACTAAGATAAATTTAATTTTATTTTAATAAAAAAAATTATAATTTTCACGCATCGCGTGGATCCAATACTAGTTGGTCAAAGCCATACATCCCTGGACACGAGATAAGCTTAATTGAACAAACAACAAGAATGCTGATAACGCAACAGTGAAAGGAAAAAATATGAAATTGAATGAAAATATAAAAGATTCGAAAGTAGATTTAATCCTATAACCCAAATTGAGTTTAGCTACGGATAATCAAAACAAGAAGAACAATAAGTATATAGTGAATAACAATAGAAAAATCCTCGAATCCTTTAACTTATTTTCTCCATCTATTCCTTACTTGTAGTCTCTCGGTACATTCTTCACTTTTCCTTCTTTGACTGCACACGTAAATCTACTTTTTACACCATATATCGTTACCCCTTTTTTTCCCAGAAAACACACACAAATATTTATAACATCGTGAAAAGTTGTAAAAATAGAGAATTAATCCCGAAAACACCATCTAATGATCTAATTCATGCAAATGCTTAACGCACGTTTAAGCTGTGTTTGTTTAGGTTTTTTTAGCAAAAAAGAAAAACTTTATTTTTTTAAGAAGAGATTTCCTCCAAAAATATATTTAAAATTCTTCTCTATTTTTTTTTTCTCTCTCGTCAAAAAAAAATTCCATCAAATTATTTTTTCATAATTTTTTTAAGCAACTTTTTCAAAAAAAAAAAAATGCATAAATCGGGTGTTTAGCAGGTACCCATCAGACTTCCACAATCATTTTCTAGTCCAAATACCACGGTCGAGTAATTACTTTTCACTTAAAAATGAAATTTACATTTTGTATGGTATAAACTTGTGACCACAAAAGTCTTAAAGGTTAAAACATGCGTACATAGAAATATTAGTCAGTAGAAAACAAAACTGTTATTTGATATACTTCCTTGAATTGTATATATTTTTTTAGGAGAATATTGTGGATAAATATTCAACACATGATGTTGCTCATGCATTGCGAAACAATCAAATGAATTTGATTTGATGCTGACGAAGTCAACACGAGATTAAATTAATGCTATCTTGAAATTTCGGTTTTGAACTATTCAAAGTACTAACTCACAAGGATTTGTGGTCCATTTGTCGATTGGTTTCTAAAGATTTACTATTGCTCTTCCATTCAACGACGCCGTTCCGCACCATCTACTGTTTTGGGTTCATCAAGTCACACAAGTGTCGGGAAATCTTCCATTTTCTTTCCTTTCAGAATGGTCTAGCGATTTTCTTCAATTCCAATTATTTATATTTTTAGGAAGAATGCCACAATTTAAAATTTGGGTTCATTCTTGCTTACAGTTCTTAGAGAGTTGAGTCTAATACACATAGAAATTCTACTTTTATCGTTTATTTGCTTCCGCGTCGGTCTTGGGCTGCGATCCAAACTTCCTTCCCGGATGAGGACCATATTAGGTTGTGAGTAGTCCTTGTCATAAAAAGAAAAAAAGGGAAACATATGAATTTTCAAACATTTTATAGTTTTTTATTTAATTTCAAAGAATTAAAAATCGAAGATTCATGAGAATACAATAATGGCGCGTCAAAGGACGATTTCACGTGTAATGCATATGTATACATTCAAGCATATGTATGAAATAATGTGTGGAAATTTCTGAGGAAGCTACGTACTTAATAAAAAAGGGACATCTAGTTGAATATAAACAATAAAGATTTCAATGAGTCAAGCACTGGAGTAGGTGGGAAAATATTAACTTAATATCAAGATAAACTCGTAGCTAATACTAATCTATAGCATGCATTGACTTGGAGTTCCTACATTTTTGAATAATCTGATGTCATGAGATTCAAGGCTAGACATTAAAAATATTTATATGAGACAAAAAAAAATTAAAAAAAACGTGGAATATAATTACATGGCTAATCACTTTAATGTTTTTTTTTTATATTTTGTCTAAGTTGGAAGCTGTCCATAATATTATTTATTTTAATCGACAAGTGCCTAATTTAGACCGAGCGGTGGACGCGGAACAATGTGAACAGGGCAAACAACGTGCCATAAATAAATAAATAGTATGAAAAAATAGAATAAATGTTTTGTATTGAAGTATTGAACACAACAAAATATTACATTAACTAAATAGCTTGATATTTCGACTCTTGTGTAATCACAATCAAGACAAAAGTGCCCCATTGAGATATATTTCGTTAATCAAATATGTCAAAATCAACTCTTCTTCCAAGAAATTTCTTTGCAACTTCCGAAGAAAACCTTGCATAAAGTTGAACAAGGTATTATAATTTAATTAAGTAGGAGAAAGTTATGCAATAAGCCATACGATTTAATTGTTGCATAGATAGACTGTAACTTCTATAGATACACACACTCCACTTATAGGATATGTGTATTTAGTGCGTCCAATAAAAATAAATCTCATCTATTTACTGCCAAATAAAATTTGTGCATTTCTTTTGTTGTTGTTTTGTTGCATTATTAATGTACTAAGGTCTAAGGGTAATTGTGTAAATTTTTTATTTATCTCAATTATAAATATCTCATAATATATCTTAGAAATATCTCGTTATTAAAATCTGTGAAAGAGGTTATACAAATTTAACATGGCGTACTTTAAATTTTACTAATAGCGGACATGTTCATTTATTTCAACCGTGAATATTGGGCATATTTAGTTTTCCTTGATGTATTGTATGCCCATTAATTTTCAGACGTTATACTGTGCTCTAACTTATACTTACTATTGTTTATTTGTTATAATAATAATGTCTGAATCGAGTTGTTAAAAGATTATTTCCCAGCGGACAAAATTGTAGCTGGTGTTTAATTGTCTAGAATCGTCGATCGATCATAATTACTTGTGACTGCTTTCTCCAATCTCCAAGTGTTGTGTATGTATCTATAGTTGGTCAGCCATGCATGCAGCTTCCAGAAGGATGATGACGATGACGATGACGATGATGATGATAAAGGCTTTCACCCACCTCAGTTTGTTGCAAGTCAGTTGCGATGCAGATATTTTAATTTGTATACAATAGAATCTAGAATGTTCTCTTCATCATCTTCAGTTGAGGTATTGCTCAAAAATAAAATTTGATGGCTCAACTCAGGGTGAAAGAAATTTTAACCGTAAAATGAAGAATGTGCACGCATAAATCCGAGAAAGTTGAGAAGTGGAAAAAATGTCTATTTCGGTACGGGGGTATTCGAACCCTGCTGATGTGGCAAAAGGATTCGAATACCCCCAAGTTAAACTCATCTTTTTTTTCATTATTACACAAGGTTCGAATACCCATCATCCACACTCTTTTCTTTTTTTTTTATTCTTTTTCAAGGTTCGAATAGCCCTGAATCGAACTCTTCTTTTTTTCAAACTCCTTTTTTATTAATTAAAAAGAAAATTTATAAAATGGAAAAATAGATAAATTATATAAAAAAATTAGAAAATATATCCTAATATTAAATAAAATTAATTACCTAAATTTACAAAAATAACCTAAAAAGAGTATATTTTTTCAAATAACGATGGTCGATAATTAATACAATATACAAGAATATTTTTTTTTGTAAACTAAAAGGACTTGGATTCGTCGGAGTCATTGTCCCCATCGTGCTGACAATCCTCGTTGTAGATACGGCTAATTGTAACTCTGTCAACGGTGGATGAGACAAAGGACAATTAGTGGCATTATGATCTAGATTATTGCGACATGTACAGTTATCTCTACCTCTGCCTCTACCCTTGTCCCTTCTACCTTGATGATCCATTGACATCTGGAGGTAAAACATTCGTCGTCGGCCCCTTCCCTTGTGGTGAGCTAATCGTGTATAGTTTGGTACTAGTTTTCAAGAATTCTGCTCCCCACGTATGTTGTTAAGTGCCAGAAAAAAAGTTCTCATTGAATTATTTTCTGCAATTTTCAGAGGTGTATAGAGCATCCACCAAATTATTGGTGTTGTCCTTCTTTTGTTGACAAACGGCCATGCATGAGAGCAAGGGAACTGCGTGGTTTGCCAAAAGCCGTAGGTACAGGACCTCAGTTCGTAGAGGACTGAAGAATTTTTTGGAGCACAACCATAAATTTCTAGATACACCGTTACGTCGTACAATAAGCATGTTCGATTGTACAACATTACGGAATGCTTTGCGGCCTTCTCTCTTACCTCCATAAATTTTGTGTGGTTGAAGGGGGTCAAGAATGTACTGCATTTATCTATCTCCAAAAGCGCAGAATTAAAAATTGACGCACACTTCGTAACTGTGGATGATATAATGGCTATGATGGGCAAGAACTCGATACCCTTGAGAGTATTGTTGTGACTCTCTGAGATATTAGTTGTTGTATTTCCCTAACGAGTTCCTCCATCCCTATGCAGGGTCTATTGTTCCTCGTTTACCTGTCGAAGCCAGTTCCACGCTACTCGATTCAATTCCCGCATATTGTCCCAAGCTTTATTGTAATCGTCTTCCGATGATTCTTGGCCAATTCTAAGGAATACTTTCTTTATGCCTTTCGTCTTGAATTTATCCACTAAATTGGTTCGAAAGTGGCGAAGACAAAAGCGATGGAATCTGGTGTTTGGGAATTTTTCAAAGTGTGCCTCTACTGCAGCAAGGAGGCCGGGATTTCGATCCGAGATGATAAATGTGGTTCTTGTAGGGGAACATTTTGTCGAAGGTGTTTCAAGAACTATGTCCAACTGTGGGTGAATTCTTCATCAACGAGGGCGTACGCCACGGGCAGTATGTGATTGTTAGCCATCTTTGCTACTGCTACCAGCAACTTGCCCTTGTAGGACCTATGAAGGCGTGTCCCATCCACGATTACGACTGTAAATGTGCACTGATAAGCATTGATACATGGTCCAAATAACCAAAACACACCGGAATGTTCTCAGGGGAAAAAACTTCTCACCCTTTTTAAACCTCCACACCACAGTAGTCGTAGGATTAGAATGCAAGAGTATGGCTATATAGCTCGGTAAGCTGCGAATGTTGTCCTCAGTCACCATATAGGCGCTCCAACATTTTTCGTCTTTCGTGCCAAGCCTTCTTCTTACTCACATCTACATTGTAGGTTTGAAGGACATTAACACAGATGTTCGTAGCCTTATACTCCAAATCTTTGACGATGTGTGGCATGATCATATATGAAATTAAATTTAAAGTAATGTTCCACCGTGTCCTCCCGAATAATTGTGTTTAGGGACCCATGTGTTGAGTCTCCACCCCCATCAGGTAGATCGTAAACAGCACGAGCTCTCCACGAACAAGGGGTGGACTCTCCATTGGTACAATCTTCTTCCCGTCTTTTTTGCTCCTCTTATCCATCATGTACTCAACACCCTACATAATTGACCATTCTGTGATGGCTTGTTGCAATTCATCCTTGGACTTGAAATGTAAACCCGGTGGAATGTTGTTTACATTATACTCCCAAAATTCTGGCTCATCATCGAAATGATCCGTCTTATTAACGTTCGATATCATCGTGGATGTGCCTCCCTCCCGTACTCTGAACATCATCTTCCCTATCGAAGCTTGGCACAAACTCCTCATCTTCACTGGTGGATGCTTCAATCTCTTCGGAAGAGGGACCGTTGGTGCCCTCATACTCTTCTTCGTGGTGTTCTGCACTGCTACTTCCCCCACCGGTGTAGTACATACCAGAAAGTGTTCTATTGAGATCACTGCCACTGCCGCCTACTACTGGACACCGCGTGATGCGCATTTCGGGCATAAATTGTCGGAATTGGTATAGCCAGTACATACCGACATCATCATTCAAATTGCGATGATGATATTCTCCATTATTCCAAATCAGCAATTTGAACTCCAACTCCCGCTGTTGGTAATCTCATCCGGTAATTTTATATGCCGTCTGTACCAGTTGCAAGTAATTGTACTGCTCAGTGATCATCCACGAGTGATCTGGTTTTGTAATCTCATTGCTATTCTTGTAGAAGTTTACAATGAACGGATCCATTAGTGTTGACATTTTTTTATAGAAACATAGTTAGAATGAAGAAGAGCACGACGATAGAATTTTTTTTTTTCCTAAGAAGTAATGTTCGAAATTGGGGCTAATATAAATTTATATGAGAAGTATGACGAAAAATGACAGCTCATGTAATAAATTCATCAAACCTAGATTGATATGAAATCAACGTGGCACATGGCTTTTAAGTTTTCAATGATCTGATTAATTGACATGATGTACCTATCACTGAAAAGAAAATAGATGAAAGATAAAAAACTTTTCTGTATGGCAGCTGGATTTTATTGAGTAGGTGAAGAATATTTATTAAAAAAAAAGGGTATGCTACAAGGGTATTCGAATCCTTAGGAAAAAATTAAAAAAAAAAGGTTTGACACTATGATATTCGAACCTTAGTGAAAAAAATTTCAAAAAAAAGATATGGCACTATGGTATTCGAACCTTAATGAAAAAAAATTAAACGCAACATGTTATTAAAACCTTAGTGAAAATTGAAAAAAAAAATGGGTTTGCCATACGGGTATTCGAACACTTAGCCAAAAAATTAAAAAAAATCTGAATTTCATCTTTTACCCATGAATATGATATGGCAGCTTTCCCGTGAGCATGTATGTGGACGGAATTATGAGGATAATTCATTCTGAATGTGTAAATCATTAAATCTATATATTTACCATCTCCTTTATATTTCATCCTCCACCCCCACCAACAAGAATCACCATTTTTACATTTTCATCTCCAAATCTCTCAACCTTAGATCCTAAGAAAAAATTTACAGTTCGTCCAAAGCATAAAAAAATTACACCAAAGAGTTTGAATTTCAACCAGCCGAATTTTTATCCATTGGTTAGTCATTTTTATATTTGGTGAAAATATATTATTTTTGTGAGAATTAGTGAAATTATATATTTTTTTTGTTAGAATTAGTAAAATTATGTTATTTTTGTTAGAATTAGTAGAATTATGATATTTTTGTTAGAACTTTTGTGATCAATCAGGGATCGAAAATAAATAATATCCTATAGCTACAAAATAGACATAGGCCAAGTGAAGTCCAATGAAGGTTGGACGACTAATGAATTAAGGTGCAGGAAGTCTGATACAAAATTGTGGGAATATATTTTGTCCAATATTGAAAGCGATGCACTAACATGGAAATTTTTAAGTCAGATGGGATTCGAGTCCATTCTATGTTTGGGTTAGATTCAACTTGACTGGGCTCTCATTCAAGCTCTTATTGAATGTTGGCGCCCAGTGACAAACTCTTTCCATTTTAAGTTTGGGGAGGCCACAATTACTCTGTAGGACGTCACTCGACATTTCGGTTACGAGCCCACACTCGACAAAATTTGTCTGTTTCTGCATGCCTTAGAGAGATGCATCATTCAGCGACCATCAGCAGATGCATAAGATGAATGGTACCGTCAGCGAGCCCGATGCATAGTTGCATTCCTATTCGGAGGGTTACTCTTTGCGGATAAAGCCGAGAACAGTGTATACGGTCACCTTATCCGCAAACTGATAAATGAAGTGTCTGCCACTTACAGCTGGGGGTGCTGCTACTCTAGTTGTATTATACCGCAACCTTAACCGTGCATCCCTCAAACACGGTAGTAAGAGTGTCGCCGGATGCCTAATTCTTTTACATGTAAGTTGCATTATTTCTGAATTAATTTTTATTGTAAATAATCTAACTATTCTTCCTCCTATTTTTTTATTGGGCATGAAATCGAATAAAAGCCATTCAGCCAACTATAAAAATCGGTCCGTCGAATACAGATGCTCCAATAGGAGCCAGGTAATTTTCCTAATTTATTCATCAATTTTATGTTAATAATAATATTTTTATTTACTCAAGATATATCATGCGAACCATATAATTGGGTGTTTCCTAAAATTTTGAAGGAAGTGACGGCCCATAATATTCGTGCTTATCGTGCCCAGCTGGCTGCTCTTCAAGAAAACAAGGTAATTGTTTATTTAAATGTCATTAAAGTTAAAATTATTTAAATAAATTTTATTAATTTAATTTATAAATTGAAATTGATGAAATGCAGTTCGTTTTCATGTCGTACTCCTACATCTCATCGAAGAGAACGACGATGCATACACTCCTTGGACCTCGACTACTTGCATAATTTGTTTTGAGATGTAGGAGAGTCACTATCCAGATAGGGTTGTGCGCCAATTCGGTTGTGTACAATCTATTTCCAGATCGGACACTTTAATTACCGAACAAGTCAGGAACGACCACAATGAACAACAGCGGATGGAAAAACGAGATTGGCTTCGTCGACTGAGTCAGCATTTGGGAAGCCCAACATAATGTTGTCAATCTTGCTATTCAGAGAATTCGACCCGGACGTCCCACAGTTGATGATGATTATCTTCACTAGTTCTTACAGAGGACTGTGAAGTTCATTAGTAATCCAACAAATTATGTTAAGTATGCTCTGGAGGGTGGGTACAGGGACCACGCCAATCAGATGCATGTGCTGGTATGTCACATTCCATTATTTCATCATTCAATGTCAAACGAGGTAAATGTACTAATATCTCTAAAACATTTTATTTCAGGATGAGGTAGGGACTGACATCGGTCTTATGGCACGTGATCGGGCTGATCATTATGATCCAAATGCCGATCACCAAGCGCTCTTCAGATAAATCGCCGATTATAATGCTCAGGCTTTCAACATTGCACAGCTCACACCCCCTGCATTTCTACCATCACAGACGCTTGTGTTCGGAGATCCGATCAATTATGCAGCTGATCCTTTTGTTGCACAACGACAAGAACGTCGAAGGGGGTTCCAGGTAGGGAGTGGGAAGAGATTCGGGCAAAATCAGCCTGAGCAGTATGTGGACCACTATATGCCCGAACAACCAGAGCAACATGATGATAATGAGCAGGAAGAGTCCTCTCAGCACAATGAAGAGGAGCACGAAGAATGCCAGGAGGAGGAGCACGAAGAAGACCAGGAGGAGGACCTCGAGGAGTCTACACAGCCCAATGTAACCCCCCAGCCTACACCTATGCAGTTTCCGTCAAGGTGGTTCTTCATGGGTACCACCGCACAACGACTTTTTACAGAGTTGCTTGGGGGGTCAACTCCTTACGGCTTTCACTACTTACAGTTACCACACCCCTACCCCAAACATAGGCTCCACTACTTACGGTTACCACACCCCTACCCCAAACATGGGGTTCACATCTTACGCTGCTAACTCGAACATGAGGCTCACTACTTATGCTGCTAACTCGAACATGGGCTTGCTTCACTCCTTACGGCTTCCACACTCCTACGTCGAACATGGGATCATCTCCTTACGACTTTCAAACCCAAAACCTTACGCAGACCATGGGCTCAATGATTTTGAATCCAAGTATGACATGTAACGAGAATTTGCATATTCCTTTTATATTTTTTGTATACATTAATGCCAATTTTTTTTCTAACTGATTGTATTGGATTTGTAGGAGATGCCGCCAGTGCGGAGCCTTCCGAACCTGCTTCTCTTCGAGGTCGGGGACATCGCATTGATCTTTTTTTTCTGTCTATTACGTATATTCTATCATAATTAAATATGTCCTCTTACAATTAAGTTGAATATTTTATCTAAATATTTGGACAACTCTATCGTCAAACTATCAAAAACATTACTTAAAATGCAATAGCGAAATTAAGTATAATATTTAAAATTTAAATTAAATTGAAAAGTAAAAGTTATCAAAATTAGATAAAAACAAAAATTTAGATTATATTCTATAAAAATTAATTCATTAAAAACTATAAAACACTAATTAGAATTAACGTTATAAATTCACTTTATTTTAAATTAAATTTAATTAAATAAGTCCAAAGATTAAACCTAATACAAATTGCATCAAATTTTATAATTAAATTAGCATTAAATTTGCAGAACTAACCTAAAATTAAACTTAATTATATAAAAGAATTAAACTTAAAAAACTTAATTAAGTAAAATCAATTTAAAAAAGGATTTGGAGAGCCCCTATTCGAACCCTCACAATAATTGCCACATCAGCAAGGTTTGACATATGGCTATTCGAACCCTTTCAAAAATTGGCAAGGATTCGAATAGCCACTACCCGAATTGGTTATATTTATCCACGCTTACACTTTTTCGAATTTTTGCGTTTACATCTTCAAAATCATGATTATTTTGATATTTTTTCCGCTCAACTCACTCCACCAATCTACTCTGACAATTAATATGCTAAATTAATCCAATTTTCCATTTCCACACACACTAACTACAGTAACCAAGCCCTTAATAATTTTCTGATTGATGATCTCATTCAAAATTGGACAACCCCCTCTTGACTCCCTCTATTATATCTGTTTCATCTTTATATAAATTATTATTTATCATCAGCCCTCACTTTGCCGAATTCTGTGTCTGATTTAGATGACCTCTGCCTTTCTACAACCCTTGTGTACTCTCTCACTCTTGTATTTTTATATCAATGAAATATATTTTCATCAAAGACAATGTATTCTCTCGATCTTTTAAATGTATATATTAACATATATAATGGGTAATATTAAAATTATAGCGTGTGTAATTATTTTTCTTAAATTAAATGTTCCGGAGAATAATTTCTACTCAGAACATGATTTTTAATTATATATTTTTATATTCTCCATGACATTTGTTTATCTACAATAAATCTACGTATTGTCTGTGTATCAGAAGTAACTACTGCCTAAAAGGCTAACAACTTCAATAGATAGTATTAAAACAGATAAATGTAAATTACATTAGAAAATTACATTTTTATCCTTAAAATTAAGTGTATTAAAGGGATAAAATACATGGATTGGTTTAAATCGGACAATTATTATACTGTCATAGAGATTTGATGCACATATAAATTGACGAAATATTAGTTGAAAAGGATTAACATGATATCATATTCTTAAACTGCATCATGAGAAATCAATTTGGCAGTAATTGGTGATTTTTATTTTGAGACGATCAAGTCAGTTTGTTTGAAAATTCTTAAATATACTCTCTAACCAAAAAAA
>AYJT01065630.1:0-10926 GCA_001278415.1 Ocimum tenuiflorum
GTTGACTGTTGCTTTACGTTATAGATTGTGAGCTGCTGCATTTTGAAATGTGTGAATTCAGATCTTATGAGATGATTTTTGGAATGGTAATTAGTGGGAATTTTTAGTGTTTTGTAGGGTTGACCTAGTGGTATTTCTGTGTTTAATCTTGTTTGGCTCAAACTACAGTGCTTCTTTAAGTCTAGATGATGATTAGTTCTGGATTTTGAAATGCCAGAAGGTAGCTTTGATCAATGTTTTTGAATCTTGAAGATAGGCATCAACAACACTAGGAAGAATAAAAGAAGCCTGTTCTCTTGTAACTTTCTGCCTAAAAAAAAAATCATTGTGTAAGAGTTGCTTCTCATAACCATTGTGCTGTGAACTTGTAATTTTCCAATGTTTTGAAACCCTTTATGTTGGTGTAAAATGATAAGAAAACTTACCTAGATCTGCTACCAGTGTTTATCGTTGTTGTTCTACGTGGCAGAATCCGATTTTTGGTTTGCAGTTAGAGCACATTTGAGCTGGATGATAATTTGTTATGGATTCTGAAAAGCCAGAAGATAACTTTAATCAATGTTTTTGAAACTTGAATAAAGTCATAACCCTTTTATGATACACACACACAAAACAAAAAGAAAACCATATATGATCTGCTATGAACTTGTAATTTTTTCAATGTTTTGAAACCATTTGTGTTGGTGTAAAATGACAAGAAAACTTACCTAGATCTGCTACCAGTGTTTATCTTTGTTGTTCTACGCGGCAGAATCCGATTTTTAGTTTGCAGTTAGAGCACATTTGAGCTGGATGATAATTTGTTATGGATTTTGAAATGCTAGAAGATTGCTTTAATCAATGTTTTTGAAACTTGAAGAAAGGCATCAACAACATTAGGAAGAATAAAAGAAGCCTATTTTCTTTTAACCTTTTTGTGTTAAGAAAAAAAATCAATTGTGTAAGAGTTACTTCTCATAACCCTTTTGATGACACACATAAAAAAGAGAAAACCGCATATGATATTCTGCTCTGAACTTGTTATTTTCCAATGTTTTGCAACCATTCATGTTGCTGTAAACTGATAAGAAACCTAACCTAGATCTGCTGCCAAGGTTCAACTTTGTTCTACTGAGTCGGAATCCGATTTTGGGTTTGCATTTTGAGCACATTTGAGCTGGATAGCTACTATACATAAGCTTGTCTTTGTCTCTATGATTGCCTACAATGAAAGTACTATGAGCGTAAAACGCACCATACAAGTCCTCATCTAACTGTTTTTATTGTTGTGTGTTTGTTTTACTCAACATTGCAGTGCCACAATGGGCATACAATCTGTTCAACCTGTAAAGTTAGAGTTCACAACAGGTGCCCGACATGTAGGCAGGAGCTCGGTGATATTCGATGTTTGGCTCTCGAAAAGGTGGCTGAATCGCTCGAGCTTCCTTGCAAATACTGCACTCTTGGCTGCCCTGAAATCTTCCCCTATTACAGCAAGTTGAAGCACGAAACAGCTTGTAACTACCGGCCTTACACATGCCCTTATGCAGGATCAGAGTGCTCCGTCGTTGGGGACATCCCTTTCCTCGTTTCACATCTGAGAGATGATCACAAAGTCGACATGCATTCTGGTTGCACCTTCAACCACCGTTACGTTAAATCTAACCCTCGAGACGTAGAGAATGCTACTTGGATGCTGACTGTGAGTGCTTCCTCTCTTCGCCTCGAATCATTCTTGACAGAATAGTCTTAGGCTCCATTTGATTTGTAATCCAAAAAAATGAGGTGTCCTAAAAAAGTCATGAGAATTTGTTTGTTTAATTTTATTAGTTAAGGAAAAAGAAAAATAGATGAAATTTTGATTTGTTTTTGAGGAAATCAGTTTTCTAGCAAAATTAAAAAAGTTTGAAACTTGTTTTAAAAAAGTGAAGTACCTTAAAAAATTATGAAAAGTTTTTTATTTACGATTTTTTTAGTTGAGCACAGGGAAAAAACAGAGATAAATTTGGAGGGAATCATTTTTCTGAAAAAAATAAGGCTCCTTTTGAAGCTTGTTTTAAGAAAATTAAGTACCCTAAAAAAAAGTTAATGAGAAGAAATTTGTTTATATTTTTTTAGCTGAGCAGATAGAAAAAGTAGAGATGAATTTTGAATTTGTTTTGGAGGGATTCACTTTTCTGAAAATTATGAATTGCACTGGAAAAAAAGGAAAAAACCGTAAACAACGGAGCCTTACTCTGTTTTTCGGTTTTGGTTTGTGCAGGTGTTCCACTGTTTCGGTCAGTACTTTTGTCTCCATTTCGAGGCATTCCAACTAGGAATGGCACCAGTGTACATGGCTTTTCTTCGTTTCATGGGGGACGAGAACGAGGCGAGGAATTACAGCTACAGCTTAGAGGTTGGGGGAAACGGTCGGAAGCTGACGTGGGAGGGGACTCCCAGGAGCATTAGAGATAGCCACAGAAAGGTTCGAGATAGCCATGATGGGCTGATCATTCAGCGCAACATGGCTCTATTTTTCTCGGGAGGTGAACGGAAAGAGCTCAAGCTTCGTGTCACGGGGCGAATATGGAAGGAACAACAGAGCCCAGATGGAGCTTGCATTCCCAATCTCTGCACTTGAATCTGTTGTTTTTTTCCTTTTTTTCTTTTTTGCTTTTTGTAGTTATAAGAAAACTGTTCAAATTATGACAAGTTTAATCAGCATTGTAAACCACTTTGCCATGTACCATCACAGAACAGGTTTAACTTTTGGTCCATTTCTTCCAAGAATTTGCATCATCTCTCCAATTCAACTAGAAAATCTCCACACCACTTGTAAAGATCAAAGGCATTATGGTTAGTGCGTAATCGAACCCAGAGGCGAGGCGAGTAGTGAGATATATGAGATTTTTATAGAGTTCAAGCTTGAATAGAAAATTTATTTTCTATGACAGAATTCGTGAAAAATAAACTATGATCGAGCTTGACGCAACATCGAGTCAAGCTTGACTTGTAATTTTATAGTCATGCAAATTGTGAACCACATACTTTTACCACCAATGTAGGACAATAATAGTTTTTTTGTTCGAGCACAAAGTCGAACTCAAATTTGAACATGTTTGAGCTTAGGGAACCAAAGCACACATGCTCAAGCTCAACTCGTTAAAACTACCAAGCTCAATTCGAGGCTCGAGCTTGGTTCGTTTACTAAACGATTGAGATTCGAACGAGCTTTTTTCGATCGATATCCTAATAGCTTTACACGTTCACAGCCCTAATTCAATATTATTTCAATGAGTGGTTTTAAGAATTATAACCATTTCAGTTTCATGTATTTTAAACTCACTCCATATCAGAAACAGTGTTGATAAGCAGTGAAGAAACCTTAAAAAAACTCCACAGCAAATTCATAATATGCTCACGAGATGTGAGACATATACAACAGAAAACCACTTTCACAGCTCTCACCAGCCTACCAGAAACAAACTAGTCGATTTTTTTTTTCGCACGACTTGTCTATAACAGAAGTGTTTGACAGCACATCCAAGCTACAAGAATGCCAAGTAGAGCTCCGGCAAAAACCTGAGACGGAGTGTGACCGAGAAGTTCCTTAAGCTTTCGTTGGCTTATCGGGTGGCCTTGGAACAAGTCAGCCACGATCAAATTCAGAACCTACATGGAGTTTATACATTTTAAGACAGGGTTGTGGCAGTGACAAAAAGGAGTATCGATCACAGAAACATTCTCGAACCAATTTTAACGCGAGTTAGAATGATTTCTGATAAAGGGTAGAAGCCATGGAGGAGAAATGGTAATAATAATGACTTTATGTGTCAATTGGTTATTGATTTAACAATACCTTGTCCGACTTATAAAAGAGTATAATAATGTTACATACATCTTAATCCCACCTCACAATGACAATAAATTCTTTGGATGATTTGGAAATAATAAGTCCCAACATCTATAGAAGGTTGATATAGCAACGGAAGAATTAGAGTCTTTACATCATTGAAATCGTTAAAGATTATATAGCAACCATAAATGATGTTTTGTTGCTCGCTTTCCCGTCTTCTAGAAATCCACTCCGCAATCGAATAAAACATCATTTCTAGTGGCCGTATAAACTCTAAAGACTAAATGTTGTTAAGATTCTGACTCTTCCTTTGCTATATGAAATTTCAATGGATGTTGGGAGTGATTATTTCCAAATCAACCAATGAATCTCTGGTTTCTACTTCCGGCAGGAGTGACGTTTTGTTTGTTAGGTAGGGTTAAGATGAAACGCTATTACACGTTTTTATAAGTCGGCCTAGGTGTTGTGCAATCAAGAACCATTGACACAGACAATCATTATTTCCGTTCCTCCTCCATGGCATTCACACAGCTCAAAAGTTTATAGATACATTAGGCTTCAAAAGTTTCCTGCATTTAAGTTTAAGAAGGTACGGAATGGGGACACTTCGAATTCAGCTACCATGCATGCAAAAACAGTTGAAAGTTTGAGTTTGATTAGTCCCTTAATCTAAAGAGCAACATAAACCAGTTCTACTTATCCTTACTACTACGCGACATGGCGAAAACAAGAAGACAGATTCATATCAGTTTCAACTTCCACACATTGATGAAGAACATATATCAAGAATTATTCATAATGGAACAAGAAATGCATGAAAAAAAAAAAAAAACAAAGTATTCTCAATTTGTTCTATACCTCAGCTTGCATTCCGGCATGTCGCCTAACACCGATAGCATCGTACATAACAATCAAACTGAACCCCAAACAAACCGGAAACAAAGAATCAGCAGCTCCATGGCAAATGGCCACAGAAGCAGTCAATGCAGTGCACAACGCAGAGTGTGAAGAAGGCATTCCGCCGCAAGAAAACATAATCCTGAAATCCCATTTCCTCTCCACACAGAAATTCAAGAAAACCTTCATCGATTGAGCTACAGCCCAAGCACACAGCCCAGACACAAATGTCGGATTCGCCGCCAATGTCGCCACAAAGGGGCTTATCTTGACCTTAGCCGTAGCCGTCACGCTCATCAGCGCAATCCCAATTGCGCCATTCTGCTTCAGCTTGGTTTCCTCGCCGCCTAGATCGTGAAAAGCCGAGGCCCACTTTTGCCTTGAGGGTTTCGTGGCAAAGTCGGCAACTTTCTGAAAAAGGGGGATCAAATACGAAAAGGGCTTGATGGGGAAGCCTAAATTGGCCCATACTGAACTAGGGTTTTGAGGGTTCAAGCAATTTTTTACAGTTATGGAAGCTTTCTTGAATCTTTTTGAGTTCTTGAAACTCGAGAATGGTGAAGATGAATAGCCAACCGATGAAGTGCTTGTAAAAGCGACAAAGGTTGAGCCTCTGAAGGGGGAGCTTATCAGAGCGACAGAATCCATGAAAACAAAAGAATAGATCAGAAAGATGAAATCTTTTTGTTGAGTGGCATTATGAGAAATGACAAAGAAGGGAAATCTGAGAAGAATATGCCAAATATGAATTCTATATTCTGATTTTGGTTATGAAGACTCCATTTGATTCTAGCTTAATCGAGTGACATACTTTTTTGGTTGGAAGATTTGAGATTATGATCTGTGATTGTGAGAGTGGCAATTGGCTAACGTGGTTATATCCGAAGAGGCCAAATCGCCTAATGTCCAATTGTTCAGTGGAAAATATCAGCATTTTCTTTTGTTTCTATTCATTCATTCATTCAACTATTGTTTTTCAGTTAGTTTCTGACTACTGCTGACCAAAAGATTTGGAAAATAATGTCTTTTTAATAATAGACTTGATTATTGGATAGCAAAAAAGAAGAAAATCAGATTAAAAAAAAAAGAAAAATTATTAATGATTTCTCACTAGTGCTTGGGAAAAAGATTGAGTAAATAATTCTTTTTTATTACCTGGATAATTGGACAGAGAAAAAAACAAAAATCGAAAAAAATATGGAGATGCGGGGAATCGAACCCCGTGCCTCTCGCATGCGAAGCGAGCGCTCTACCATATGAGCTACATCCCCATTTTAATTTATTAGTACAAAAGAATTAATTTTTTATAGTAAGTTCCTTGGTTGGAAATGGGAATATGATGTAGACATGTAGTGTATTCTGTAATTTTATCTTGGAGTATTATCAATTTAGGACCTGAAAAATAATTTATCTGTATCCAGACTTCGAAAGATTGATTGTTAATCTAGAATCCGAAAGATCGCAAAGATTCTCAATTTAGGACCCAAAAGATCGTAGAATTCTCAATTCAGGACCTCCATTCATCAAATGAAAGATGATATGACCGTTACATATACCCTCATCCCTCATAATTAAATTAAATTAAAAAAATTACAACCATAACTATCTCACAAAGTCATAAAATTGCAGTTGTTGTTCCATCTTTTTCTTTACTGTATGTAGCTTCTTTCACAAATTTTTGAACTTTTGTCTCTTCAATTCAATTGCAGTCGTTTATTCACGGTATATAACGGTCATGACCACGTCATCTTTCGTTAGATGGCTTACTAAGCCCGTCAAGTGTGGAGGTCATGAATTTGAGAATCTTGCGAACTTTTGGGTCCTGAATCGAGAATTTTGATGATCTTTCAAGTCGTGGATTAATAATTAATCTTTCGGGTCTTGAATCGATAAATAAATCATTTTTTGGATTCTAAATTGATAATTCTTCTTCTTATCTTTTATACATGAAAGCATGTGGCTGTTATATTTTACAGTCCGAATAAATCAAATCAAGTTTCTCTCATCCAGTTGGTACTCAAAAGTGGAATTTGTAAACTTATATGCATCTATTGAAAATCCAACTTAGTCACTTGCAAAATAATTAAAGTAGTAACACTGATTAACAGATTCAAGAAATATGTGTTTATAATGATAAAATATCCATTTTTTTTTTCTGATTTTGTTTGATTTTTTATTTTTCGAGGTTCTTGCTTACTCCCAGAAGGTATTACTTGATTGATTTTCTTGTATGAAATGGTCATGGTAATTGTAGAAAATATATGGCCGGAATGTTGGTTTTGTGAATGGATAGTTGTTGCTTAAAACAGGACATAAAATAAAATCAGAGACCAATTATTTAAATTTGATCAAATTATCAGTTTTATAATAATGACACATTACCAATAATCCTCTATTTCTTGTTTCTTTCTTTTTTTTCTTTTTTTTCTTTTTTTTTACCTAGTTTAAAGCAATCCCTACAATGAATTCACAGATCTACCTTCAATCACTAGTAAGTTGGTATGACAGAGACAAACAGCTGGAGTGTTTTATTCTTCTCCATCTTTTTTTTTCAGACAGTTGAAGAAAATTTGGCGGGAATGATGGTCACCCGCCAACTCCAACCACCGTGCTCAGCCCCACCAACACCACCACCCGCCACCACCTCAAGCTTCAATATCAAGACACACAACTTATCAATAAACCCTCCCACCAAACACCCCTTTACAAAATTCTTGTCATTCTTTGCCACCCTTCATTTCAATTCTCTTCAATCTTTCTCTTGCCTCCATTGGCCATGGAGCAATGCTCAAGATTCTTTCTGATCGCGATTCTCTTCGGTTTTACGCTTTCTGATTTCGTCGTACAAGGAGATGACGGCGGCGATGGCCTCTGCAACGCGGATCTGAGCACATTCCTTCCTTTCCCGTACAGCAACTTGCCTAATATGGTCTGCCAACCTCTGTGGAACTCATACTTGTTGAGGGTAAGTTTGATAGTAAAATATTTCATTTTTCTTGACTTAGAAAATAATATAATCTGTAGTACGAATTGAAGAGTTTGTAAACCTAGTTTGATTTTTTTTTTTTTTAAGTTCGAAGCTAAGAGGGGGACTCAGAAGTTCTTTTTTTGAGTGGGGAAATTTGGAGGTGAGGGAATTCGAACACTCGTACTCTCACCTATTTAGAGGTGAGAAAATGCCAACTCATCTAAATATGAGTGGCAAGGGGGACTCCGAAGTTTAAATCCATTTAAACTTCTAATCATATAAACGGTGTTAATTTTTCTAAGAACGGACAAACATAAGGAATCAAATTGGAATCGAATATGGTTTAGCACTCCGGATCCCCTATTACATAATGGTATTATGCATTGTGTTACACTACATGGATTACCGACATGTGTATTAATGTAGGGTGATAATTAAGATTATAAAATCTTTCCATACTATGAACTTGATTGATCTCTATTGATTTGCACACATGTCAATAATCTAAAAAATATTACACAATGTGTAACACCATCTATGCAACGGGGGATCCGGACTGATGATTTAAAAATACGATCATCTAAGATCTAAAAGATGGTTTTGTTCTCGATTTTGGACCCGAAAGACGTCAGAAATTCTCATCGAGTGCCTCAAACACGAGGTCCCGAACTGAGAATTCAACGACGTCTCGAGTTTTAGATCGAGAAATCCCGAATCAAGAATCTTCGAATCTTTCGGGTCCTAAACCAAAACCAAACCATCTCCCGAATCCTGAACTGATCACACTCCTATTCCTTGCAAGCTAATAAAGCTATGCTGTGGGTTGATTTGCAGTATTCCAAGTCCAAAGACAACGAGATCACCATTGTGTTATCAACCATCTACACGAGTGGGTGGGTGGGAATCGGCTTCTCGAGAGATGGGAAGATGCTGAACTCGAGCTGCATTGTGGGGTGGGTGAATCTTGAAGGGCAAGGGAGGATAAAACAGTTCCACATAAAGGGGTACACCCCCTCTGAGATCAAGGCCGATCGAGGCGAACTCCCGCTCACAAATGTGCCGCCGTATGTGGCGGTGCAGGGCGCCACCATCTACCTCTCCTTCCAGCTGAAGTTCAACGCATCTCTCAAGACTCAGCCTCTTCTGCTGGCCTTCAGCACCAAGACTCCCCACCACCACCGCCTCACCGTCCACGACGACAAGACCACCATCTTCTTCGATTTCTCTAAAGGTTTGTTGCTTCGCCTTGTGCTAGGGTGACCAAGAATCCGAAAATATCAAAAATTGAACCTATTAGAAAAAAGTTCGCTTGTTTCGGTTTTCGATTCGGTTGGTTTTTTATTTTAAAAAAATTTGCTTTTTGGGTTCGGGTTCGACCGAATCACCAATATATAATTATATTATATATATAGAGTTTAGATCCTGTAGGAAAAATTCTCCGATAGAAAATAGGAATGAATCTGAGCCATAGGATCAAATGAAATATACGGTGGAGATTTTTTCTCTCTTTAGCGTGTGCGCTTGATTGTATTATAAGCGTGTGCTTGATGAGCATCAAGCACAATCAAACACATGACTATAATACAATCAAGCACACACGATGAAAAGAGAAAAACTCTCAACCGTATATCTTATTGATAGTCACGGCTCAGACTCATTCTTATTTGTCATGGAATGATCTTTTTTTATATGATCCACTTCCTATATGTGTGTGTGTGTGTGTGGTGGATCATATGGGGAAAAAGCAATATATAAAAAATAGGAACGAATCCGAGCCATATGATCAATAAGATAAGATCTACCGTTGAGATTTTTTCATGTTTTTTTTAAATGTTTGTTTGTAAATGATGCTTGATACTTTAAAGTATCGTTTATAAAACAAACATCAAATTTATTAAGTAAAAGATCTCAAGCGTAAATCTTATTAGATTATATCACTAAGATTCATTCTTATTTCCAATATCCATTAACAAGTGGTGTTATTTTTATTATTTTATTTTTAGTTGGATTATGTTGATTTAATTTTATTAATTTTGCTTTCAAATTTATATTTTGGTTAAACCAAAATAAAAAGAAATAACCATAGTGAAAAAATTAGTTCAGTTATATTATATGTTCGGTTCAGTTCGATTGGTTCTAAAAAAATTTTAGGTATTTCAATTGAGCTATTTTTCAGCACAAAATCGACGGGAGTAACAGAATGTTCACCCTTATCTTTTGCCCCTATGCTTCTTCTATTATCTATCTCAAAGTATGGCCACGATTGTTTTGTCGTAGGTAAATCCGACTCGACCGGAGTCGAGTCGTCTCCGAAGATTTACAAGGACAGGAGGACTCATGGGACTCTGGCTGTGTTAGGATGGGGTCTGTTTCTCCCCACAGGAGCAATCCTAGCAAGATACCTTAGCCATACAGACAAATCATGGTACTACTTTCATGTAGTCATTCAATTCATTGGTTTTTTGTTTGGAGTTGCAGCTGTCATTGTTGGAGCATCCCTCTACAAGAAGATGCATGTCTTGTTCCCTGCACACAAAGGGATTGGGATTTTTGTTCTTGTCTTGACAATTCTCCAGGTACGTTTACGGTCGTCTTAAATATTTTAAGGGTCCTATGCTAATTAGAAACATGAAGGTGACGTTTGGTTTAACTGTTGGGAATTATTATGAGTATGAGTTTGATAGTAGAGGAAATGACTATGGGTTTGAGAATGAAACCCATCAAGTTAAAAGGGTTTGGTTGATTCCCAAATATCCGTTCCAAAATTACGAACGGAACAACTTATTTTGGGTTTTATTTGATTCCCTAATTCCAAATCCACCAAACAAATCCTTGATGCAACAAAAAAATATTTAAAAATAAATTTAATTTTAATACAATTATATTATTTTCTCAATAAAGTTTTATTATTGATTACTTGATTACCTTTCAATATTTGAAAAAAGTCTCCTTAAAAGATCTGGGCCTTCATATTGCTAAAAACAGAATCAACAATAATTTTAGAAATAAAGTTTAACTGAGGTTGTTATATAATTTTTTTAAAACTTAACTGTGGATGACAGATAAATAAGACAGTGGCTTTTCTAATACAGATGGGGCCTTCATATAAAAGAAAATACATACTCAATAATATTATTTTTAATAAGAAATTTATATTTATTTTTTTAATAAAATCTTATTGTAGATGATATCACAATACAAAAAAAATGTCCCTTCATATTTTCAGGGGCCTGGTGCGGTCGCA
>AYJT01065632.1:0-10381 GCA_001278415.1 Ocimum tenuiflorum
ACTGTTGCAGAACACCTGTACTGTGAAAATTTATAACTCTGACACCACACACACACACACACATATCATTCTAAAAAATAAACATACATCTTCATAATTATTATACTCCAATATGGTTGAAATAAGCTGGGCAAATTTCAAAGATCTCTGCCTGCTATAATTAATATAGTAATATTATAGGCCTTTAGATCGATTTGTATTTTACTGAAAGATACAAGAATTTAAGGTTTTCAAAAGCTTTTTTAATCTATTTATGAATAAAAATATGTGTAATATTGATATTATTAAATAAATAGATTATTTTCCTATTAAATAAAAATATATTGTAGAGTTTTTTTTTTAATATGTTATAGAGTTAATTGCAGTAATTAAAGTAACATTTCCTCTTTTTGTAATTATCCTGTAAGTTTTCAAATTTCAATACCGTCTTTTATTTTATTTTGCAAAAATAGCATAAATGCGTGATAATTACTTAAAAAAAGTCATAGTTGACACAAAATCAGTTAGCGCAGGCGGACTTAAAATAACCATATTAATGGATTTCACTTAAATTCTCTATTGCGGTTCAAATTTGTAACTTTTGAAAATTTATGTAAAAATTGTAAAATAAGTTTATGTGCAAAAATATAAAACATTATGTCAAATGCTAAAATTTTTGGAAATTTATATAAAAATCGTATATAGACAATTTTTGTTTTTTTTTGGAAAATGATAATTATTAGAGTTCTTATAGAATAATTTTTTATCGGATAGAACAAATGTTCTTTTTTGAGTTTGGGATAGGGAAGTGGGGATTTAAACCCTAGACCTCTTTTATTTGGAAGGTCTTATATACGAGTCTTCACCATTGAGTTTTCCCCGAAGGGATGGATAGAATAATTGTTAGAGTTGAGTGAAATTAATTTATTGACTTGTTCAAACAATACAATGGCGTTTGAATTTTGATTCATCCCACGTTTGGCCAACTTTTTCGAAATAATTTAGTTAGGACAAAGTTTGCTCTCCCACGTTACTAGCTTCCCTTTGTCCTATTAATTTATGTTTTTTTTTTGGCATTTTCGCCTACAATTTCACACTTCATGCCCACTGAAAATCAAACTCTGTGTAAATTATTTGAACTAGTAAGTTCAACTATGATCGATATTAAATTTCTATAATTCTATCAATTACTATTACACATGTTAGAATATATGTCATAATAATTCAATCTTTATATTCCTCAATTTTAATTTTCCTCAATTATTCATAATAATTATTGAATATGCAAACTAACCATCTATCAGTTTTAATTTTCCAACTTTGAGCGCTCATGTGACTCGGTCAATATGCACATCGAATTTCTACCGTGAAAAAAAGGCAAGAAAGTAATGTGCTTCGAGGTTAGGGGTGTAAATAGGTCGGGTAGAACTGAACTTTAGCTCGATTGAAAATTGGAGTTCGAACTCAAATTTTTAACTTTTAATTCTATTTTCAATGTTATTAAAAATATATAATATTTATATTATTATATGGGTTATGTGTAGATGGATAAAGATTTATTATAAATTATACTAAGCTCAACCACGCTCGAAGCTCGCTGTATAGATCAGGATGACTTTGAGATATCAATAAAGCACGTAAGAAATGAAACGTTTGTCTTCGGAGGATCTTTAATGTTGATTGCTTATGTTCTTCTTTTCACTTCTTTTGAATATTTTAAGTACCAAAATATAAATATTTTCCTTAGTTCGTGTAAAATGAAATGTAAGTTTAATCAAAAATATAAATATACAACCCTTTTAACTTAATGGATTTAATTCTTAAATGTATAGTCATTTCCTCAATTATCAAACTCATACGGACAATGATTCCCGATAGTTAAACAAAACGTAGGTAATTTTCTTATAAATCGCAGCCTCAGCCTTTAATTATTTGGGACTGGGTCCCACCGATTTCCTCGGATTAATGATGCGTATCTCCACCTCAACAATCTCCATTTTCATACAAAACAAATCTCCTCTCTTTCTCGCCCAAATCAGTCGCCTGCAATAATCGATCTCGCAGAGACGATTCCGTCGACTTTTCAGGTATTGATTTCTGGATTTCTTCTTATTTTTGAGCCGATGGCGCAACCTTATGTCTTTTGTGATCAAGTGATTCTGTTGCGATTTGCGAATCTTAATTGATTTTCCTATTTTCTCCCATAAATTTGTCCTTTGCCGGTTTCTGTTAGGATGCTTGCCTTGTATAGAGAATAGTCAAATCTGCAGAAATATTGATCGTAGTTTTGTGATTTCACCGCCGGCGACGGGTCTGCGGTGAAGCGTGTGAAACTCTCGGAAATGACGGTGTGGCACGTGATAAGCTGATCGGCGTTACTGTAGTACATGCATTTTTATACTCTTAAACAGCTCAATTTCGAATCTCCTCCGAAAAATTGTTCGCGATTGATGTATTAAACTTGTTCATTAGTCTTGACAGTGAGAGAACAGCAGATGTTGTTGCGGTAATTGCCGAAGGAACATTTTCTTAGATATAAATCTTTGACGGCATTGTATAATAATTATGTGATGGTGCTAGATTAGATTATACATAATGTGGGCCCTACCTTTTGTGTATTATTATAAATCTAGCTAAAGTTGGAAATTTTCAAACCTACATCCATTCTTTTCTAAGAATAGGTGACGATTGAGAAAAGAAATATTATTATTATTGAGCATGCAACTTAAACAAGAAAAAGCATGGTAATTGAATCCTTGAATATCTTTTTCCTGATTAGTGGAAAGGATGTGTTAGTCTTACTTGCTGTAAATTATTTTATAATGCGTGACTTGTCGATCAGTCAAAGGTTAACCAACAAAAATTTGTCCTTTGTATTAAATAATGGTTAGTTGAATCTACTTTCTTCTTGGTTGTTCAGACACTAAGCATTCATATTATCATATTTTTGTAGAAAATGATCGTTTCTCATTCTATACAGTCTTGCTGATTATCATATTGCTGTAAGCTTTCCCGTTCTTCCAGAACTTGAAATTTTAATTAGTTTGGAAGTTCTTTCTGTTGTCTGAAGATTATTTAGAATTTCATTTCTGTGTGATCTTTCTGTGGTTTGTCTTCTTAACTGTTATTTTTCCTCTTATTATGTTTCAGATTTTTCAGGATGAAGAGTGCTGTAAGATCTGAGGCTGATTTTATCACCAGTCTACCCAGTAGCATAATCGAAAACATTCTTGGATGTTTGCCACTGCGGGATGTGGTGAGGACAAGCATTTTGTCCAGAGAATGGAGGTACAAATGGCTCTCATGCCCGGATATAGTGTTCGATTACTGGTTTGATCAAATGTTTTTGGGAGACCACAAACTGGAGCCTCTGATTTACCAAATACTGAAACTTCATAAGGGTCCCTTGCTAAAGTTTGTTCTTCAAGTGCCTGATCTCAAAAGCAGCCCAGATATCGATCAATGGGTTTGTCTGCTGCCAAATAACACTCTGCAAGAACTGACTCTCCATGTTTCGAGAGGAGAGGCACATCGGTTAAGTTCGCATCTGTTAACTTTCCAGCACCTTAGAAATCTCAAGCTCTATAATTGTGTATTCGATCCTGTATCTGGATTCAAGGGATTTGGCAAGCTCGTGAACCTTGATCTGCACAGTGTTCCTTTTGTACCTGAATTATTTCATAGTTTCATTGCTTCGTGCCCTGCAGTTGAAAGACTGAGATTGATTCATTGCACCGCCTTCGACTGCCTCGAATTAACAGCCCCCAAGTTGAGACGCTTCGAGTTCAATGGGGTATTCAAGTCAGTTTCTTTCAAGAACTGCCCTGTTCTGAAAGATATTAGATTAACCTTTTCATCCATGGAATTTAGAAGGGGGAATCGATTTTCTTTAGATTTGGTGAAATCCCTTAGTTGTCTTCCTGCCCTTGAGGACCTGCAATTACAAGCCTATGCATTGGAGGTAAGAAACCTGTTTCTTTCGACAGATTCGCTTCTTCGCATTGTTGCAGTTTGGTATTGACTCGTGTCACGTGTAATTTACAGGATCTTGTTGAGCACGGTGCACCAAATAGACTCCCCATCTCCTTGAATAAGCTGCAAAATCTTCACCTGTCAGACATGTATTTTGAGAAGATCCAAGAATCTTCATGTGCCATCTGTTTCATAAGAAGCTGCCCCAATCTGCAACGCCTTAAAATCACTGTGAGTAGCATTTGTTGCATTTCTATCTAAAGTTATATCTCATTGTGAACATGTCATCATGCTTTTTGTCTCCAGGCTTTCACATTCGACGTGGTGGATGACGTGGCAGACTTCCTCAGATCACAGACAAGCTCCGAGTCTCTGGCTCATCTCAAAACCGTAAAAATGCAGTTGTTCTCTGGGATCGAAGCTGAGATGGAGTTCGTAAAATATCTACTAGCATCAGCTACAACGCTTGAGGAAATGGCAATCACGCCCCACGCCGGTAGTAGTAATACTGATTGGGGAGAGTCGATACTGAATGAGCTTAAACAGTATCCGCGAGCATCACCAAGTGCAGAAATCTTTAGTTCCGATGGGAAAGTATATTTGTAGGTGCATCAATCCCTTCATCTCAGCAGCAGTTGTTTTGCAGTTATTGTTTTCTTGCAGTTAGTTTGCTAACTTGTGTATATATATGTGATGTATGATTTATGCCTATGATGTTCTGCTTCTATTAATAATCTCTGCTAAGTTTTAACCCACTAATTCCTCAACAAATATTTTCATATCAATTTATTATTTATTCTTTAATATTGTATCATTGTGTAGCTGGTATATACTGCACTCCCATGGTCCATTGATAAAAATAATAATAATAAGAGAGAGCATATGCTTTCCTGATTCATGCCTTTTTCAAGCTAGAGAAACAAATTATTTTAACTATAAAAATATCATATTTATTCTTTTTTTTTAATAACTAACAAATTTAAGCACATTTTTTTACTAACTAAAATATAAAGCATAAATTTTATAAAATTAGTAATTTCATAATAAATTTAATAATTTCATATTTCATACTTATTATAGTTGATGAGACTGCTCAAGGGCCCGCAACTTAATATTTCAAACTCAATTTGACTCATTCAATTAATGAGTTTCAGTAAATGAGCTTGAACCACCTTTTATCAAGTTGACATCAAACTAGCTTCGCTCATTTAGTATTATCTATACTATTTGAGAGTTATGTTTTTAATTAATCGATTGCAATTTTAGTGATGTAGAATTCATTGATAATTTTTTATTTGGATAGAGTTGTGATTAAGATGGAGGAATATACAGACCCGCTGCATTAGCTAGCTTCTTGTTCGTTCTTTTGAGAGCTACATACTCTTCGTATAATGGGGGCGTTTGGTTTGATTATCCGAAATCACTATGGGTATGAGTTTGATGGTAAAGAGAATTAATATGGGTTTGATTATCCGGAATCATTTCAATAAAGTTGTTTGATTTATGATTGGGTTTGGAATCATTCCAAATTTTGATGTTTGGTTTGTAGGATAAATAGGTTTAGGAATGTATGAAATACTAATTTTTCTCATTTATTTAAATAATTTTCAAAATAAACACCTGAAATTTGGGAATGAAACCAAAACCCCCCAAAATGCAGGGTTTTAGGAATACCCAAATAATTGTGAATGATTCCCAAGATTCGATACCCATACCCACTAACCAAATAGTGGATTTTAGAATCATACTCATACCCTGATTCCGAAACCCACAAACCAAACAACCCCAAAATGTTTATTCTATACAGTGATCGCAACGACACTACTCACACTGATGCAAGTTTTTGCCAAAACAAAAAAAAAAACAAAAAATCATCTAATCGTTATGTAATTGGACTATACCATTGCCAAAACATTCCCACAATACAAGATCAATAAAAATGATGCATCAAATCTTTGTCCATCTCCGACGAAGCATGCTTCACCCACTGCACCACTTTCTCCGCCTCACGGCGAATCTTCTCCTCCTCCTTCCTCGCCTTCTTCATCGTCTCGCTAAAGTTCTCGCCTTCGATGTTACTCCGCCAACACGAAAAACTGAAACAGCCTCTTTTCGCAGAGTATCGTCTCCCAACGTTTGACGAACTCTTCTTTTCCGGTCTTTGTTTCAACCGGTCTTCATGTTCTTGAAATTTGACTACCTTCTTCTCCGGCATGTCTTTCGCGCCAACGGTTTTCTTGAATGGCGATGGATTATCACGAGTCTGCGTGTTAGGCGAAGAAGCGGGGTGAAGTGATTCTTTGAGGAGTTGAAAGCGGGTTTCGAGGTCGGGAGGGAGGGAAGTAGCGCTTTTAATGGCCCTGGATTGTTCTAGAATCACCATGTCCATTGCCTGACAGAGAAGCTCTTCCACTGCCTTCTTGTCATGTTCATCCAAGTCAGCCATTTTTCATTAATGGAATGTGTTTGTGTGTGTGTGCATTTGGAGCTGTTATTTGTTAATTTATAAGAGGTTTTTCAACAATTATTTCTACGATTTTCTTGTGAGAATCCCACTTATTTTGTGAAGTTCCAACTTCCAACTATATATGTTGGTAGTTAATATGGACCTAATTTGGTTAGGGGGTTCAGATCCTGTAGGAAAAAGTCCTCACATGAGAAATAAGAATGAGTCTGAGTATCAAGCATACGATTATAACACAATCAAGCAAACACACTGAAAAGAGAAAAAATCCCAACCATGTATCTTATTATTGATCTCACGGCTCAGATTTATTCTTATTTTTTATGAGAGAATATTTTCTTATACAATCCAATCTTTGGTTAGGTTTCTTTTTAACGAGGTCTTTTTGAGAGGCTTTGACTTTTTAATTTAGGTATTGAAGTTTGGCTAATATAATGATTTTTTCCCCTTTGTCTATGACTGGCTCTGATTTTCCTATTTCTTTATGATTATCATGTTTTGCTTATTCACATGCCTTTTTAGAAGGAAAAAAAAAATCTATTTTCAAAAATCAAAATAATACTAACCCATGTGGGATGACATAGTGAAGTGGTCGTCTTCGTATTCTAAATATCTTGTGCTTGTCAACAAGTAAAAATATTGCAGCCGGATCCCTGTTAAACAATGTTGTTACACATTGTATTGCACTGTTTAGATTATTGACAACAATGGAAATAAACCACGTCCCCAATCGAAAAAAAGATTCTATCATAATTAATCTCCCTCGATTGATATACTTGTCAATAATCCATGCAATGTAATACAATATGCAACGTCATTATGTAATAAGGGATCCGGAGGTGAAAATATTGGGTTTTATATGCTGTTTTAATTTGTTTGTGCATGTACCAATAGTTCTTCCAGCACGTTTACATCCGATATAAACTGTTTAGGCTAGCAAGCCAAGGTTGAATATTAAAATAGAAATTAAATATTGCAAGTGGCAATATTTTTTTTTTTAATTTTTATAGCCAAGCATCTTCTTTGCTTGGTTGATGGTCCTAAATAGCATCCCTTTTGAATGAAAGGTTAAATTTAAAACTGATCACGATATCATATAGTTGAGATTCTCAATCTTTTGTCCTCACTATATACACTTCGAATAATATGTTACCCAATAATATTATACATTGTGTTACGCAATTCAATTTATTAACATGCGTGTTAATATGATATCATAGTATTTACTGGTACCCTCATTTGAAGAATTCCTAAATCTTGGTTCTTTAAAAATTTATTCGCAATGGTGTTACATAACATACCACACAATTCGAATTATTAACATGATTTTTAGTATAGTATTACGGTATTTACTAGTATCATTGTTTGAAAATTCCTCAATCTTGGTTCTTAAAAAAAAAAAAAGAATTTGCATATTTGCTTTTGGAAATGATATTCTATTTTGGTGATACATGGGCATGTCACAATTAAGGATTTTTTATCGGCTATGTTTTTCCTTGTAGATTTCGGAGTTTAATTAGTACGGGCATGAGGACACCGTGAATGTCTATATTATTTTTATATCTATAAAAAAAAAATTAAGAGTTTTATGGACTTGAAAAAAACTATAAAATGTAAATTGTGCGACGATTATATACTTTATTATTTTATTACTGTTTTATTAGGATGTGTTTTAAAGTGGGCACAGAGCTCCCGAAATCCGTGGGCGGGCCTCGGACTACATACATATTTACATGACACTACATTATGGTTTACTGGGTCAGCTGAATCCTACAGCGAATCGGAAATTTCTTTAATAGGGGTATTTGACCGGGAATTTTATGTGAAAATTGTAATAATATTTATATTATTTGAATCCCCACAATCGACAAAAAATCTCGCAAATGTGATATTCAGTTTGTAACTCCTACGATACTCAACTTTTACATCCGCCATTGCATATCTAGTAAGTGCATTGTGCAAAGAATTGAAGAATTATTGCATCAAAAGTATTGGTAGTTATGGTGGAGCAGAGAGTGCAACCTCAGGCGTCATTTATGGCCTCATCTTCTAACTACTCTTCAAGATATAAATTTCTAGTATGGTGTAAGTGGAGGATACTAAATTACAAAAATAAATAAATTAATTATGTATGAGCTATGGAATTATAGGAAAATTAAATTAATATTGAGAGGAATAATTGGCCGGTGTCACCAAGAGGTTTATTTGTAATATTCACCAACCGCATTCTGATTTATAATATATCATTATCTTGAATCTACATGATCTAAACATGGTCCTTATTGTTCAAATAAACAATCCAAAAGAAAGAAATGAAAAATAAAATAAAGGGCTTGCTCTACTCGACTTCTCTGGAATCTAGAATGGTCGAGTTGGATAAAAAAGATAAATATATCGAAAATAATATATGATCATGATGAGAGTCATCCCAAAATAAATGTAAGGTTGACGGATCGTGCGTGTCATGTTATTATTGTATCGATTTATTAGTAATATGACCACCTCGAAAGATTTTGCGGAAGTATTTCTTAACAGTCTCGGATAACTTGTTTGAAAAAGCTTCTGGATGTCTCTTTGAACCACGAATCAGTCAACCACAACTTGCGAAGCAATAGCTATGCATTTCAACCCTACTCCTACGTACTTTACATAAAAGAAGCTTCTGGAATTGTTGAGAGTATACCACTCGTATAAAAGAATCTTAGAGCTGACTATGATAGAGAGTGCACCATTTGCATCCTTATTAGAATTTCCTTGTACGATAATTTATATCAAAATCATATCATTCATGTTGATTGCGCACTCACACACCGTCTCAATTTTTTGACATCCCACAAGAATCCTCTCTAAATTTCGATCGTCATCATTGTTGCAACACAAGATCTCACTTTGTATTCTCTTCATTGTGATCAATGATACATCTTATACTGGACTTCGAGCACGTTGCGCAAGGATAAGTCCATGCTCTTCTCGTTAGTTGTTCGTTTTCTCCGATCAGTCCCTTTTAGACCCGATCCTCTCTATAGAAATCACCCATAACAAACCCCTCCTTAAAAAAAATAGATAGGATGATTTAAATTATTTACAATCACGTCTTTTCAAAGATCTCATTAGCGAACACTTTTGTGTACGATTCTCCAATTTCTCATCTCCAATTAAAAAATATATATATTTACAATCGTAAAATTCGCTCCTATCATCAGTGCAACTTTATATTTGCGAAAGAATGTTTGCATTCTCTAGTTTACATGCAATAGATTTTCAAGAATTTCAAAAACTGAATAATTAAAACATACCCAATTAATCATTTGGTCTTCCATGGACACCCAAAAGATTTTGCCAAGATTAGCGTCGGACCATCTAAAACGATTTAGACAGATCTAAATAGTTTATTTTCGTGAACCCAAACCCGTACCCACCTTAAATCTTCAACCCAAACCCATATTTTTCCTGCATTTTAAACTCAAACTCACCTAAATAATTTAGGCGGTTTAACAGGAGATCTCCTCAAAGATTTTCTTATGCGCCAATTAAATGAGTTTTAATTGTGAGTCAAAGTCTCCAAACGTTGAAGCCGACACACTTGCCCAAAACAGTAGGCACGCCAAAATTCTACATCAAGACAAGAAGACAGATAATAACAATAACAATAATAATAACAACAATGATAATAATATAAATTCCAAAGATTAGAACAAAATTAAATAAAAAAAAAAAACCTCTAGTTAGTGGAGTGGTTGGAGCAGTTCAAGAAAGAATGTCCTCATACTACCTCCTCAAAACAAGGCAATTAATTATTATACACAAATTTCTTACAATCAGGATAAACCCTAAAAAAACTATTTCCCATGCATAGCAAATAATCCATACAACCCCTTCATCTATAATAACATAAATTAACTCTCACACACACACCATTCTCTCTGTCTTAGCTTCAACAACAACAAAAAAAGAAAAAAGAAAAAA
>AYJT01065657.1:0-11178 GCA_001278415.1 Ocimum tenuiflorum
GCGTGGCAGCGAATCGGGTCACTAGTGGGTTGCTGGCAATGACGTTTTTATCCCTGACCAAGGCCATTACCATTGGTGGGGCATTCTTCTTGTACGCGGGAATTGCCTGTGTTGCCCTCGTCTTCTTCTACACATTATACCCCGAGACGCAGGGGAAAACTCTCGAGGAAATGGAGACGTTGTTTGGGACTTTCTTCAAGTGGCGGTCAACGGCCAGGGCATTAGAGGAAAAGAAAATTAATAATACTAATAATAATAATAATGGACATGTCCAACTGGCGAATACTAATACTGTCCCCAGTCATTGAACTGCGAGGGCAGTTGTGTAAAATGCTTATTTGATAGGGTTTGTGGAAGAAAAGAATGGGTTATGTGGTCAAAAATGACAAGATCAGCACGCTACTGTGGAATCATAAATGATATCTCACAGTTTATAATTCAACAACCTTTTAATTTTCCTGTGCAATGATGTTGTGATTATTTCCACTTTTCAGATTTGTTAGAATCAAATCTTTTGAATTATTGCCCAATTAAAACGAACGGCCCCAAAATTTATATCAAGTCCATGAAGAAAAAAGTACACCTTCTACATGTTTATGTAGTTTCTGAAAAATCCAAACATGCAGCAGTGCGTAGTGACTAATATGCAAGAATGTAGCAAAACTGAACTACGATTCTCAAATTTATTCGACTAATTTGTATCTTTCATCATATTATCAGTAAATCACCATTCCCAGAGAGTATCCATTTTCCAAATACGGGATTAATCATTTCCTGCCCGGATTAGCATGAATTATGTACATAATTATCCTTATTTATTTGTATTTTAAATAAACATGGATAGAAGTTAATTTTAAAAAATAGAATCTAGGGAAATCCCAATAAAACAATCCTCCTCTCTTTCTGTCATGGTCCCTCAACGTTGAATAAAGCGGTAAGCGATTATAAAAGCAAGAATAGCAATGGGTGACCGACAGACGAATTATTTAGTATCAGAAAATTTGGAAGAGTATCAAGATTTTAGACCAATTATTATATGATAGAAGCAAAGAGAAAAATTAGAAAGGCAATAGAATTTGTTTTCGTCAACTAAAGATTGAAAAAGAGGATGCAATTAATGGGAACCAAGACCATACATGAGAGTTCTTGTCTGGCCAAAGAAATAGTGATGAGTGATGAAGTCGCATTTGTTTTCAAAGCAGTCCTAATTATACAGACCGTTTAGTCTTCATGTCCGAAGCGAAGTTGTGGAATAGTCCTCATTTCTGAAATAATATATACTAGTACTAAATCTATGCGTTGCACCGACTTATTTTGCAAGTTAGTAAATATAATTGTGGTTTATTTAATATTTTACACTTTTGCCCAAAATCTATAGTTTCTGTTCCTTTTTAAAACCCTTTTTTTATTTTTTATTTAAAACTATATACATACGTTTATTTAAATAATGAATTATAATTTGTAAATGAATTGGCCAAACAGCATATTCCTTATTATACCAGTTCAATCATATTTCTTTATTTCAATGAAAAAAGAATCGGAATATGTGTTAGTGTAATTCTTTATTTTAATGAAAGAAGAATCGAAATATGTGTTAGTGTAGACTCTAGAGTTAAAAGTTACAATAATACCTTGTCATTATTTACCGTATTCTTTTTATGATATTTAATTCACAATAAACCCCATCAAAATATCCTCACGTAAACTCGAATCCTTAACTTTTAAGATCATGGAAAAAATACTTACTCACCCCGAGATGGTACTTACCCGTGTATAAACTATAATTGTAATATAAAACCTCAAATATAAATTATGAGTTGTATTGTATTCATATATGTAATTGCATGGTTTAATTGCAAAATGAATAAGACACTTTATAACATAGAAATAAACAACATATTGTATTAGTATTTTTACAACTAATTGTGGCTATATTAATAAAAATCAAATGGATTCTCTTAAGTTTGTATTCAGGCCGAGCTTATCACACTTCATTTTGATAGGCCCAATCGTAATAATGATAATTATATGGCAAAAACCCTAGTTCTCAATATGTACGGGTGCGGGTGTTGAATTTGTCGACTGCAAATCTACAAGTTTTGCTTTTCATCATCTCCTTCAACACCAACAGCTAAAAGTCCTAGTTTTATTCCGGTTGATGAAGGCACCTAGTTTTCACTACATATACGATGGAAAACGGTTATCCAACCATCCACGGAAGAATGTTCTTGCCGATGCATCGAATTAAGGAACATCTATCGTAGCGGAAGTTGTCTCCAGCTGTAGATATTCCTCATCAAATAAATCAAAGGCTAGTTGAGGATGGAGAATGCGAGGGCGAAGTTTGAGCAGCGTGGTGGTGGATTCCTTCTGCAGCGTTTGATGTTGCAGCAATGATGATAGCAAATCTGGCCAGCTTTCTTATGATGCCTACGTGAGATTTTGCTCTGTCCAGCCTTTCCACCAGAAATGAAATCAAATGGTTAGGGAGAGGAGGTGGTGGCAGCAGCACCAGTTGCGGAGTGGTATGAGTGATTCGGTGCAGAGGAAGCGTCGCTGTGTGACTGAAGTCCAGCGACAATATTGTCATGTTGTATTCAACTAGCAACATTTGTGTGCATGAATTTACACTGTCAAGCGCTCTCTGTGGAAGAAATCGAAGGGTTTCAAGTGCTAACAACAAAATTATCTGATGGCAGATTTAGAGTATAACGATGTTATGGCTGTTGTTGATGTCGCAACATCTATGTGTTTGCGGTATATTAATTTATACAATTAGATAGATTTTAGGTTAGTGATAGAGGCACGATTATGTTTTTTAATTAGTGTCAATTAGGTTAAATAATTAGGGTAAAGTGTCATAATGGACTGTGTCCTTTCATGGGCTTGAGTTAGGGTTTGCATCTTTTCTATTTAAGGAGTCGTCTAGGGTGAAGTAGCGGTGTTCAGTCTTTTGGGATATTATTTTGGGGCGGCGCAGCCGTGGCCTCTTTGGAGGAGTTTATTGTTTCAGTAATATACTTTCTGTTCTATTTGCTTTGATTCCTTCTCGTTCTATCAGTTAGATTGGTTTTTGTAAATGGGGTGGATGGTTTTTTTTTTCGTAAATGGGTGCATACAGTTTTTTTTTTCCGGCCATGAGTATGGATAGTTTTATTGGCTGGAGGTGACATGGTGTGGTTATTATATTTTGGCAGAAAAAAACTGCTATTGTAACTATCATTTTATTACATTATTATAATTAATAGATTAATAGATATATTTATTATTATGTGTTTTTTTTTAGAAAAACTATTATTATTATCATCATCATTATTACAGTGAAATACTAAATTTCTCCCCCTCCCGTACCTCCCATCACTTTATTATAATTAATAGATTTAAAGAGAACTGGTGCATGTCCCAACAAATAATAGTATTAAAATATAGTGTAATTATTTTTTATTAATGTTGTTGCGATAACTCTTACCTGTATTCATTTGTTGGTTAATTTCTGGAACTTCAATTTTTGTTACATTTAATCTAGTTCTGTGTCAAAATATATAATACAAGCTCTTGTACCTAAAAATCGATTTTGAATCTCAACAAATTAGGATCGCTGCTAACGTATTAGAAACATAACATCGGGAAGCGATTGACCTAATCAGGTGGCAATCCCCCAATTCACCGCCAAAACGCCACTAGGATTTTTCGCGACCACACACTTTATGCAGTAGCAATAACATTGTATTTTTTTAATCAAAACCAAACGGAAATTTATTAACTCATGTTCCGCATCGCGTAAGATAGCAAATGCAACGGGAAATCTGTAGTCCAAACAACTAGATCATTACAATGAGCTCCTAACAAAGCAGCTTCATGAGCCACACTATTGGCCTCGCAAAACATATGAACTATTTCAAGAATAACACTACCTTTAACATATTAATAGTCTCAGCCAAATCTACAGGGAGAAAAGGCGACGAACCATCTGCAATCCTTAGCTCCTTCACTGCACTCATTGAATCTAGATACAATGTCACCGGCTCTTTACTCTCTTGCAAACATAAATCAATTCCATATGCTGCTGCAATTATCTTGGCTTCGAGAATGGTATCTGGTTTTGGTACTGGCTTGGCCAAGATCGCCATTACAAACCCCTCAGAATTCCTAACCACTGCACCCACACAATACAAATCATTCTCCTCATCATACCTAGCATCCACATCCAGCCTGAATGTCTTTTCCTTAGGTGGAATCCACCTTCTGTCCCCTAATACAAAAAACACTCTTCCTACCTCAACCAGCTGCAACCTTGCAGCCTTAAAATTTCTGAATAGCTCCACTGCTCTACCACGACTTATAAGATGAATCATATCAGAATTTCCATGATCCACAGCACAAATATTTTCCCATTGCATCCACACCATCACCACCTATACTTCAAAATCCTCCTTCCCCAGAAACTTAAACATAAGCCTCCCAATCTCCATAGCTGTAGCCTCACGAAATTTTTTGATAATCTTCCAAACCTCATTTCTTTCCCACTGATTTTTCACTACCTCACAGAGAAAAAGTGTATGAGCTGTATTATCCCAACCACTCTTGCATCTTCTACATACTCCATCCATCACCATCTTGTTCTGACGTAAATTAATGAGAATATGCAAGAAGTCATTCAAGAATTTCCATAGGAAAATCTTGATTTTTGGAGGTATTCCTAGATCCCATACCATCATTCTCTACCCCGTCCCTCTCTTCTCCACTCGATTCAAATGCGACTCGAAAATGCCGGATTCAAGTGGATACGTAGACTTCACAGAGAACTTTCCATTCTCTTTCCATATTACCATATCCTCCTTAGTTGCATCCGTGTGAATATTCAAAATAGTCTCAGTAACACACGACCAAAATATTTCCTCCAGCTCATTCCTGTTCCAAGATGAGTCTGGATTTAAACATTCCACCACCTTTGTCCCCGTCATATCCATAATGTCCGAAATAGCCATCCCGCTAGCGAAATCGGGTATAAAAGGATCTGAACATATATTGATTTTTTCCATTACCCACCTGCCATCTTCCTCCCTTCGCCAGAATCGACCAGCTCCAACAAATTGATCTCCAAACAAATGACGCATTACTTTTTAGTTGAGCCACCATGATTGTAGTGTTACGGTAGTACTTAGCTCTCATGACTTGCCCAACCAAAGACTTCGGCTTTGTCCAAAGATTCCATGCTTGCTTCGCAAGAAGCGCTTTATTGAACATTTCAAGATCCCGGAATCCCATACCCCCTTCCAACTTTGGCTTACAAAGCTTCTTCCAACTTATCCAGTGTACCCCCTTTTTATTTCCTGTTCCTCCTCACCAAAATCTGCCACATGCCCTTGCAATATCAATCAAAATACCTGTAGGTAATCAAAAACAGGCCATAACGTATGTCGGTATCGAATGGATAACATATTTGATCAACACCTCTTTACCCCCAGCCGAAAGAAAATTTGATTTCCACGACTTCAAATGCTGAAAAATTCGATCTCGAATATACTCAAACTGCACTGTTTTATTCTTCATAGAATAAGTTAGCATCCAAATACATAGTATGGCCTCTCACTGACTTAAGGTTGAGTATTGACTAAATTTGCACACTCATATCCTCCTTAACTGCCGGGCTGAAGCTGATAGCCGATTTGTCAAAATTCACCATTTGGCCGGATACATCCTCATACTCCTTTAGCGCCATCTTAACACCAATACAACCTTTCACCGATGCTTTAAAGAAAAGCAGGCTGTCATCAGCAAATAAAAGATGAGAAATAGTCGGACCTTTGTTCCCAAGCCTTATCCCTTATATCACCTTCTCCTGTACTCCTCTATGAATTCTAGATGAAATCCCCTGAGCGCACAACACAAAGAGCAAAGGAGAAAGAGGATCTCCCTTCGAAGACCTCTTTCTGGGGTTAGTTGACCATGAACTTTACCATTGATGATGAATCAGTAGTTAACAGATTCTACACATCTCATTATCAAATTAGTAAATTCTAATGGGAACTCCACCCGCTCCAACATACTTCGAATAAAACTCCACTCCACTCTATCATACGCCTTGCTCATATCAAGCTTAAGCGCAGCATAACCATTCGACTTACCCCGTTTACTTCTATCGTATTCATACACTCATCCCACCAATATGTTGTCCGTAACACCTTTCACTTTATCCCTAGTGAAAGGTGCTCGAAGTAACACCTTCATACTCTCCGATATCTTGTTCTGCACCAAACTTGTGATGGCCTTAATTTGTTCCTTAGTGGGATTGGAACTTCTAAACAACTGCGTGAAATAATCATCCACAATCTTAATAATATCCACCTCCCTATTGTGCCACTAACCATTACTATCCTCTAATCCTTTAATGTGATTTTTCCTCCTATCATTGGCACATGCATGAAAGAGCGTCGTATTTCTATCTCCATTAGCAAGCCAATTAGTTCGAGACATCACCTTCCAGTGCGTTTTCTCCATCTCCATAAGCTTGTCAATAGCATTATCAATTTCCTTTAATCTATCATCAGTTACTTTATTACTAGGACACTTCAGTAATCTAACCCTCTTCCTCCTCAATTCTGTGATTCTTTTAGGCAACATGTCGAATTTTTTCCTAGCCCAATGCTTCAGAAAATTCTGACATGAAGGCATCCGCTCACTCCATCCCACTCCTGTGTTGCCAGATTCCCAATGATCAATGAAATCTGGTACAAACTCTTTATCAAGGATCCACTTTTCTTCAAAATAAAATATCTTGTACCCCAAATTGGACTCATTATTCTGGATCGATGCACGAGTAAGTACTACCGGTTTATGGTCAGAGGCATAGAAATCCAGAAGTTGAATACTGGAAGCCCCATCCCTTTGATACCATTTAGCGTAGCTAAAAATCTGTCCAGCCTGATACAAACCACATCCATCCTCCTATTACTCCAAGTCCACACTCTCGGGGCTTCCTTCATATCAAACAAACCACAATCCTCAATGGCTTCCCTAAAGTTTCTCGTTTGACAAGCCTTTCTTTCCTTTCCTCCAATTTGTTCTGCGGCATATAAGATCTCATTGAAATCTCTCCCCATAAGCCAAGGAAGATCTACTCCCCTTGCATCTGTCGAAATCTTTCTTAAAAGGTCCCAACTAAATTTTCTTAGAGCTTTGTCTGGGTTGCCGTAAAAGCCCGTAAATCTCCACTTCTCATCTCCTTGCATCACCTAACAGTCAACATGTCCCTTATGCATCAAAAGGACTGACACATCAAGCGTATTTTTCCAAGCCAAGATCAATCCTCCACTTACTCCTATCGCATCCACCATTATCCATCCCTTAAAGCCCAAAATGAAATGCCAGCTCTTACTTTTAACACCCTTTAGTTTAGACTCACTGATGAATAGTAAGTTCGGGGAAACATCGGTTATCAACCGACGTAACTCGTGGAATGCATGAGGACTTCCCAATCCTCGTGCATTCCATACCAAAGCTCTCATTGGGCTTGGCGGGGTTGCTCCGCAATCGCCGCCATTATTGCCATCATATTATGAAAAGTGTTCACATCTGTCTGCCCTCTACTCCGATTATCCTCATCCATTAATCTTCCTTTCTTGCGCATAGCCTCCTCCTCTATCCCGGAACTCACCCATCCCCTTTTGCCAATATTTGCCTCCATCTTATCCCCTCCTGGTCACCTCTAGCATGATCAACTTCAGCTGGAAGCTTAGGGATGTTCCTGGCACGTTTCTTCCATTTGCCTTTAGAAGTATTATTTCCCATATTTGATTTGCCCTCCCCCTGCTGACTTACACCCTTCCCCTCTTCATCCACGATCATATATGAAGCCCCACCTACATTGCACCCTTCTACAACCCTCTTATCTTTCTTCCCTTCTCTAACTACTCCTCCCGTTTCCCTCAGCCCTGACCCTGGTGTGATTCTTTCAATTTCCATAATATCTCCCCCCTTGTTCTCTTCCCCCATTGAATCTACTATTGTGTTTTGCCTCTCTCCTTTCCGTGTGTCCTTATTCACCTTTGGGATACTACTACTCACCCTAGCTACCGCACTATCTCCTAGCCTGTTAATCTCTGTAGCTTCTAGTGACACTAACTGAGAGTTTTCATTCTCACTTGGGAATGGATTATCAGTGTCAGCCTCCTCCCTCCTATCATTATATAACCTGGCACTCCCTCGACCCCAACCTCGCCCTCTGCCCAACTCCATTCTCCCTCTATCCCGACCTTCCTCCGAGCTCCGCCTACTCCCATCACCTACGCTACGACCCCCCTCCGCTCTTCCTTGTCCTCCTATTGATTTCCTCGCCCACATCCATGGTCCAAACTGGAAATCAGACCTATCAACTCCCTCATCAACACAATCTTTTGCTACATGCCTACTCTTCCGCATGCATAACAAAAGTCCAAGAGCCGTTCGTATCGCAGGAGGATAATATTCTTGTTCACCCCTCTGTTGTGGTTGTTGTAACGCAGCGTTGAAGCAGATTCGACAGTAGTTGGGAAACCCTAACCCTAACGTATTTGCCAAAACACTTCCCGTCTGACCTCTCATCAACTTCAATCACTTCCCCCACCATTGCTCCCAACTCAGCGATAACCTTTTTGTGCATGCATAATAGTGGTAAATTATGCAATTGTACCCAGACCTGAAATTCATCAAAAGTAACTTGTTCTGGCCTTTGAAGATCCGATGGCGCTGTAAATGTCATCAATGAGTTGAAAAAACTCCAAGGTCCCTCATTTAATGCTCTTATTTTATCTGACTGATTTGAGAACTCCGCTATAAATAGGTTATCACCTATTATTTCGATTATCACAACACTTCTCGACTGAAGAATTTTGGGACTTGCACAATTAAGGTTTCCCTATTAACTTCTTTCGATGAAAAGATTTTACCGACCGCACACTTTTTGAAGCGCCCCTCACTTTCTTGCTTGGCCCCATCTGAAATGATGCGCGTGCTATCTGCTGCCTGCTTCGATATTGACATCTTGTTCACCAATCGTTCTATTTCCTCAGGATCTATATGACTTCTTCAAAGTATGAGTCAAAGATCAAACTCAAAGACTTCAATCCGAAAAAGATCGGAATTGCTACTTCCACTAACCCTAGACGGCGCTCACCACTTTTAGGGTTTAGAGAAGACTAATTGTATTGCATGGTTGTCAGCAATTTTCAATTTTGGAGAATTCTTGCAATAGCATTGTTTATATTTTAGCATTCATTTTAAGTATCAATTATCTTTACCATTTGTATATGGACACGTTGACATTTCTCAACTCTATATAACTGAGATATATGTGATTGAATTCCCCCACCTCCAAATCCTCCATTTCAAAAAAATTATCTCGTTAAATTTTTTCTTCTTTTTATTTTAGCTCTTATATGATATTTTTGAGAACATGTAACTCAAGTTTATAACAAAAACAACAGATAAAATCACAAATTAAGTTTAAATTCCTTATATGGATAATTTCCTCACAACCTTCTCATTTTTCATCCTAAAAAAGTTGAAAGCTCATGGACATTAGCGTTGTTCCGTCTCTTTTTTTTTCCTTTTTTTTTTAAGAAGGGGCCTTGTTCCGTCTCTTAGTGTGCGATTGTCAGGCCTTGGAGATTTTGCTTCTTTCATTTTCAATTTATTTTTATTAATTAATAATTGCATAAATAAGTATAAGGCAAATGAACATGAGTACTGAGATAATTGCTTTTTAAAGTGATCTAGAGAATTTGTGAATTTTTTTTAGTCCGCGGATATTTGAAGTGGCCGGGTTTGATTCCAATTCTCATCCACAATAGATGAGGAATATCATCTAATTTATAGATTAGTGATAATTATCTCTGAAATTTAAAGAATAAAAAAAGATGAAAATTATTATCACATTACTTCATATTCCTAGTTTCACAACTCTAAAATGCGCAGTTCTTTATGTACGGCTGCGCGAACTCTATATCAAGAAAAGACTCAATGGCCTAAGAATCAATAATAAAACTTTAAATGTATTAGGTTTGGACTTTCCATCTATATTTGAGGGTGAGTATATTTATATCCGTTTTCACATAAGAGTTGAATAACAATATAATATCAATTTTAGTATACACTGTTGAGGGTCGATTTTGAACGGATCAAAATGAGAGCTCTAAGCTAAAATGGAATAGAAATCAACGCCGCAACTTTCAGGAAGATTTATAGTCCTTCGGAATGAACTTGCTGAGATTTTATATATTCGGTAAGAAAAATACAATTTACAGTGAACTTTCGATCTACGACAACGGGAATTTACAACGATTGCTGACAAAATAAATGGAACAGTAAGGAAGTTTGAGTGAGTGCGTGTGAATTGTGTGATTGTGTCGTACATCACCCTATTTATACATGCTAGAGAGACGAATCTCAATTTACAACATATTTGGGGCGGATTACACATATTTGAGGGGTTAATTAATCCGCAAATCCTCTGCGCAGGAGTTGGAGTTACGCTTTGAACACTATGCTGACTCAGTAAGAAAATCCTTCTGGGTCCTTCCGTGAATGTGTGAGCCATGCAGAGGGCACTCTAGGCACTTCACTGCTTGTCTCGAGAGGACCACCCTTCGAGGGCTTTCGAGGCATTTGCCCTCGAAAGGATCTGCTCGAAGGCTCCTCTTGCCTCGTTAGGCCTCGAACTTCGTGTTCCCAGGGCTCTTGATAGCCCTTCAAAGGGTCTTGCGGGCTCAGACAATCAACCAATTTGGATTCGCGAGGCCAGAAAGCGGGACTAAGGGTGAAGGCACGGTTTTGACCCTCAAATACACCTGGTTTAATTTTATAACTTTATGTAAGGATAATAATATGCCACTTGGTCTAGTACCTGTAGGTGCAGTGGGTAATCATCTCTCTATGATCTTAAATATCAAGGGTTCGAGTCTACATGAGAACATTATGGTAGGATTTATTGTAATTAATATTGTATCTTCATTAAAAAAACTAAGTCACTTGTCATTCGTCATTTCATTAAAGGAAAAAAAATAGCTTAAGCTACTCATGAGGCCGCCAAGCATCCAACATATTATAATTAAAGATCATGTACATATTTCATTTAACCATCACAAACGCTAATATATACATATATATGTATTGGAACGATACTTAATATATATATATATA
>AYJT01065658.1:0-10954 GCA_001278415.1 Ocimum tenuiflorum
TAGATTGTTAGTTTAGTTTTTCGGTTTGCATATACCTCACTGTTTTATTCGGACTTAATCGATGGATATCGGATTAAGACCTAATTGTTATATCTTGTGTTATATTTTCATGCAATAGGTTTATGGACCCAATAGTTAATGGTGACTACCCAAAGGACATGCGATCGATTGTGAAAGAAAGGTTGCCAACGTTTACGACGGAGCAATCAACATTGCTCAAGGGATCTTTTGATTTTCTCGGATTGAATTATTACACAGGCAACTATGCAGCCCATGTGTCATCTCGTATTGGAAATGTTACCTACACATCAGATAACATGGCTCGTCTCACTTGTAAGATGGAATACCATTAAAGAAAAAACAAATTTGCAACAAATCCTAATGGATTTTATACCCTCACAATGTTCTCTCATTATTTCATTCTTTGATTTGTTTTATTAGATTACATGTACATTTCTTTTTAATTATTTTCTAAACTTTCATTTTTTTTTGGCAGCTGATAGAAACGGTGTACCTATTGGAGATCCGGTAAATTCAATATTAGATACCTAATATCTTTGTTTAACTAAATTCCAACTTGAGTAATAATTTAATTTCTTGAGATTTTTGAATTTGCAGACAGGAGTTCCTATACTTTATAGTTATCCCAAAGGACTCCATGATCTTCTGGTCTACATCAAGAACAAATACAACAATCCTAACATTTACATAACCGAAAATGGTACGTGTGTATCTAAATAGTGTTAAGGGGTCTCTCGTGAACCTTATATATAGGCATGCAATTAGTAACTGCCAGTTATTGTCCACAACACTAGCATAAATACTCGATAAAGTATTATATTTTTTTTCCTTCATTTTTACTGTATTTCAGGCTTTGGCGATATAAGGAATGGAACTGCCAAACACCTTATCAAAGATACAAATAGAATTATTTTCTACAAAGGCCATCTTCATGCTGTCTGGAAAGCGGTCCAGTAAGTATACTTTTTTTCTTTTTCTTTTTTTAATTTTGAAAAATACAATAGCATGCATAAATAGATTAAGAAATATAATACTTCACACTTCTTATATTTGTCAACAGGGAAGGTGTGAGTGTTAAGGGTTTTATCGCATGGTCGTTCATGGACTGTTATGAATGGGGCTCCGGTTACACTAATATGTTCGGACTAGTCTACGTGGATCGCGAAAATAACCTCAAACGAATCCCAAAGCGTTCTGCTTACTGGTACAAGAAATTCATCAATAAAAACTAGAAGCTGAGATTTCCAGCTTCTGTTTATATATACTTTCATGTACGTGCATTTGCCCGAAATAAATGATGAGTGATAAATAAATATCAATAAACGTATTTCGCGTTTTATATAAATTCAGTAATATTTATTACACGTGTATGGTACCTTTGTAATTAATTGTTGTGCAGTTTCTCAAGAATTTTCGCCTGATTATTCAGTAAATACTAACAAAAATATTTAGATGTTATTTTCCAAAAATTACCCATTGAACTACTAATGGTCAAGATAGTGGAGTTTTCGGCCCAATGTAAAGTTTCGAGTTCACGGAGCAATACTTTGTAGGAAATTTTATCCTGAAAAAATACTTAAACTTTGAAATTTTGAAAAAACGACACAATAATTTTATACGAATTTTTGTAATTATAATATATAGAGAGAACTTGGAGACATAGATAATGACCTTAAAAAATAATTAAACTAATAATAATACTTGTACAAGAATTGAATATATTTTAGGACAATCACTAACAATATATACAAATAAATATAATTTAATTATTATATTTTTACTTCACTAAAATGAAACATCATTCATTAGATGTTGGACTGTGTAACGTACAAAACCAGTCTATATATAAATGCTAAAACTATGTTAGAGCATCTCAGATTATAATGATATTGTTTATTTATAAAAGATTAAAGACTGTTCATCAGAAACGTTTCTTTACTATCTTCTCCTACTAAATTTCAATAAACAAGTTGTACGTTGATACAACTTTTTATTTCTATTTTATTCTGCATACAAATATATCTAAACATTATATAATAAAAAAATATTCATGTCATTTGAAAAAAGACATTTTCATTGAACTAAAAGAATATTTCGCAAAAATTCCTCTCTACTTGTACATACACATATAGATATTGCAAGCGACGGGGGACAACTCAAAAACAATACAGGCACAACAAAGAAAGGAACAAAACAAAACGAATTTGAACAATTTTAAGTGAGCATATATATCATACTTGGATATTCTTCAGCAAAACTTTCCACATTTGAGTTCAAGGAAGATCGATATCACACTTCAAACCATTTCAAAATTGATCGCCATGGAGGAAAAGTAGGTAATCAACAACAGCAGGCTGACCTGAAAATACGTGCAAGTTGGAGTCGAGCTTCGGACTATTGCATTGTCCTGCAGCTGTAGGGCTATAAGTTCTCCCATAGACAGCCATCAAGTATTCTTACAGCAGAGCTGCAACAAAATATGATCAAAATTTCTCCTTCCTCTAGTTCTCATGCTATCTCTCCTTCCTCTAGTTCTTCCTCTATCAGAATTTCCCCTTCCTCCACATCCTTTTGTTCCGGTAATATCCCATCAAAATCAAAGAAGTGGTCAGAGATGGCATCTGCGCTGAGTTCTGGGTACACATCAATAAAACCTGACTCGAAATCAAAATCCAAGTCAGGAATTTCAGCTAACTCCTCAATGCAGGAACGAGAGCATGTGCTGCTATCTTTGATTGTGAAGGTGTTGGCCGACTTTTCTCCTACGGTGTGCACCAACTGTTGTGGTTGATTCTCACTTACCTTCTTCTCACAAGAATGAGTTGCGAGATCCATGACACGAGAATCTAAAGAATCCACGTCTTCAATTTCTTCTTCCTTAAAAGTTACGCCTTTAGGGCTAGGGTTATCGTGAGGAGAACACTTTTTGATCTCCATTTTCCTTGGATTGGAATTCCTTATCACATCAAAATTACAGACATGTGAGGGTAAGAAGATGTGGATTACGGGGTATTCCAGAATATATATATTTGCTAATTGTTCACGGATTGGCGCATGGATGTCTAATTGACAAAAAACTAATTTTGTTCCCTGCAAGGTCAGATGAGAAAGATTAGACTGGTGGTCATAGAAAAGCAATCCAAATCAAGCAAGTCAGATGTCCAATTGAGAATATTTAATGTAAATAAGTAGAGACAACAATTTGTCAGTTTTCAGGGCATATAGTGCCAAAAAAAAAAAAATCTAACATCTTGAAAGAATAAGGTGAAAGAAGATAACCTTTGAATATTTACGGATGAAAAATTTTAGAGAATCTATGGTTTGATCACAGAATTGTCTCAACGAGTGATTCCATGGACTAGGTTTTAAGTGTTTCTCAACCACAGAGAATAGAGTTGAATTTTCGTTTACGCTGCAGCAAAAGAATTCATGTGAGGACAACAAAATATACATACGTAACAGTGAGAGAGGCTGTAAAAAATTATCCATGCCAATGATCCTGCCAAAGTGCTTACCTATGATCAAGCAGCACGACATCAGTTGAATGAAACCGCCATTCAACTGTCCAAGATATTAATTTGTTCCTGGAAACAAAAGTTAAATGAGTCTTAATTACATAAAACAAAGTAGAAGAGTAAAACATTCACCAAACAATCTCATTGAGTTACAAATTACTTGCGGTTGTAGTAAGTCTTGTTCTTCTTTCTCTTCAACATTCCATTCGAAAGAAAAGTTAACTTTGTCCCACGACTTGCAGCAGCACTCCAAAGACTTTTGAGGCTGGCAGAAAGCCCAGAATAATTCCCACATAGTGTGAATCTCATCCTCTTAGCAGAATCAGCAATTCGCTTCACATCCTCAAGCATGCTATAGTCTGATAAACAGACAGAACACCCAAAAGCAAATGCCTAATTATGAATGCAGCCAAAAAGAGATAAAATCATCCTTGAAATATACGGGGATTTCTAACTTTTGGAGATCAGTTTCCACTAAAGTACTCATCTTCAGCAATTCATAACAACTTTAAGAATACTAATTAGACGATGCAGTTAAGAAGAGATACAACCATTCTAGCTTTATAAGTTAGTATAGCAATGATTTCCAGCTTTTAAGATCATTTTTCAACTAAAGACCTCATCTTGAGAAAGTCACAACCACTTACAGAATCCTAATGGCCAATAAAATAAAAAGATTATCCACCAACAAAATTGCAGCAACAATTAGCAATGCATTCAGAGTCGAGATAAAGAGACAGAATTTTACAAAATCCTCATAAGAACTAATACATAAGAATGATTCAACTCGGAAAAACAAAATTCTCGGAAAGACCAGCCGTAGAAATACAAAGCAGACTACTACACTATGATCACTAAGACTTAACCAAGAAATTAATCCATAAACAGTTGAGAGAGAAACTGGGTTCGCCACAAAGTAATAAAATAATACCTGAAAGAAGAAGGTTATCATCGAATTGGGAGATTGGGACGAAGTTAGTGAGCGGTCGTTTGCCGCTGCAGGCGGTGCGCTGCTTATGGGAATTGACGCAAGCGAGGCTACACGTGCGAAGAGAGCACCCTGGGCACTTGTACTTTGATGCTTCGATGTTGCACTCTTCGCATAAATTAGTTTTCGGTTTGCTGTCGGAAGCAGCGGTTTCCTCTGGTTTCTCCTCCATTAGAAGAACGGGAAGGTTTCGCAGGAGCAGAAAAATAGAGAGGTTTTATTTTTAAGGGGTTTTAGGGTTTCCAATCGTCAATACGACGTCGTCAGCAGCAGTCGTTGGTTTCAAACTTTCAATCAATATATATAATAGCAAAACGAATATATGACGATAATAGTGATTTTACCCTCCATAATACTATTTTTTGTCCTTTTCTTCTTCTTTTTTTTCATTAATTTTTCACAAAAATATAATACTTTATTAATAAAAAATCATATTAATACTAGTATTCTTTTATCAAAAAATATATATTGACTATCAAATTAATCTCATTATTAAATTTTACACTTGCACCAAATAATATAATTTTGATTGAAAGAATACACATACAACACATAATATATATAATACCGAGGTTTCAATAAATTATCTTTGTGTTTTTTTTCATAAAATCATTTCTTCATCCTTATGGTAATTTTCTCTTAAAATATTTTATTCACTAATTTTATGCTAATATACAAGTATTATAATCAATTTATCTATTTAATATATTAAAGGAATTCCGTAGCCCATTCGGTCAAGAATTTGTTCTCTGAAGATTTTGACACATCATTTCACACCAATGGCCACCATCCTAAATGATGATTCTTTGTCGAGAGCCACTCTTCGTGGCCACCCCCCACCTATATATACACATTTTACATATCCAAACCAACACGATTATAAAAGTTATAGTGTATATTCTCTTTTTTTTTCCACCATTTCTCCGCAAAATTTTCTCCCTCGGCAGCCCAAACATGTAACAAAATTAATTGTTTTTTCAAAGACAAGCCTTTTTAGTTACTTTTGCCAATTTTATGCATTTAATCACGTTATTTCACCAAACCTTTTCAATTATGCAAGTTTTTCAACTATTTTCATTTATAATTTATTTATCAATTCATTTGAATGATCTCTTTTATCACTTAGTTATTCCATTTTTCAAACGACATCAACCACATTCGCTAATTCAAAATTGAACCTTTTCAATATCAATTACATCACTTTATTTCATCAAACCATTTCAAATAGAAACATTTTCAAATCTTGGATTTTATTCTATTTAACTTCAATTCATCAATACTCACGATTCCATTTTGCAAAACAATTTCATCGAATGGTGTCAGAGAAATCAATGTCCATTTCAAAGTGTGTATCACACTTGCATGGCAACAAGAAAAAAACCAAGAGTCAAGAGTGCATTTTTCACAGTTGGAAGAGAGACGTTCGACATACAAGAGATTGATATATATTTGGGTAAGATTATCATGTATTTATGGCATTATTATGAATGAATAAGCCAACAGCACACACCATAAATTGTAGCAATAAATTTAAAGAGAGTTGCTATAGTTAGTTCTTTAGGATATTTATTTAGTAAGCTTGAAAAAAAATATATTGAGAAACTAATAAAATGTACGAATTAAATTTTTTTGTATTTATATTTTGTGTTATATTATATACTATGATACGGTAACACATCTAACATTTACATTGTTGCGTGTTGACTAATATTTTAAATTAATGGAGAAAAATAAACCTCCATTAAACAGTATAATACTCCTGGCGACTAAGCATATATGTGATGCTGAGACACAAGAAAGGATGTCTTCTAAAAAATAGAAATAACACAATTATGATTATTTACTCTATTTTATTTATCGACAAAATTAAATTTAGGTGAGACAAAATAATAAGACATAAGTTTTATGAGAACATTTCTAATACAATTATACAACTAAGATAGTAAGTTAAATTCAATAAGGTTAAAACATATATTTTATAATAAAACTATATATTACCGTTAAAATGAAATAATATATTATAGATGCGGAAAATTTTGAAACACACGATGATGGAATGGAGAAGTTATCTAAAATATTTCACAAATTTGATTGTTTTTAATATTTTTTATTGTCCTCACTTCTCACTGTCAAAATTATGGTTTATAATATTTAAGAGTTAGTTGTACCAAATCACTAAAATTCACTGTTTTGATTCCCTTGGCTACACCGCCTTCAACTATAAAGAAAAACTTCTATTTATTTTTTACTTACAAATTCACTTTTTCAATTTGAATTATTTTTTTAAAATGATAAAATAAAAGATTTTTTTTCTCTATTTGAAAATAGGAACTCCGCTAATATTGTTCATAAATACTTATTCAATATTGCCATTTAAAATTTATTAAAGATAATTTTCATTGATAGTTGCATATGGATGGCGATCAATAAAAGCCAATAACATAGCTAATTATATATTCCGATTTCTAAAGTGACATACAATGGTAGTCGCAAAATATTAATAAATAAAACTAACAATGTAGACGTAACATCCACTAAAATTCACAATTAATCTTCTTTATATTATTGTCGTACATCAACAATTAATAACTCATAATTAATGATGTTGTATTTAAAAATGCATTTCAAATTCATAACTAACACTTCTTTATATTGTTATTGCACAACATTATTCATAACTTCTGAACACTGTTATTGCAAAACATTATTAGAACATGAACGTCTATTTATCATTTAACTTCATACTGATATATGCATAATAAAAATTATATTAATAATGTCCTACACCGTACAACGCATGGGTAGAATACTAATCGAAGATAGCTGAACTAAAAACTTTTTTACAAAAGAGCTACTCAAATATTTATGAGAACAACAAATATTTTTTCCCTTTAAAAAAACAAATATTTCTTAAAAAAATTGAAAAATGCAAAATCTAATTATTTTTGAACAAAAAAACCTACAAATAGAAATCGATCCTAATGATCAGGGGTGAGCAATAAATGGTTCGGATAAAAATCGACCGGACCCGATCAAAACCCGAACCAAAAAATATTTATGAACTTCTACCCGAACTACCCAAAAAATATTCACTTAACCGCACCGCACCGAACTTTTTCGGTTTCGGCTCGGTTTGTGGCCGAATCTTGTTGAAAAAATTTATTTTAAAGTAATAAAACACTACAAATTACAAAAGTGAGACTAACATTACCAATATGGACATAGAATATTTGGAAAGAGACATGTATATGATCACCTATATGTTACAGCGAGCATACTAGTCGCAATATTGTGGTGAAATTCCAAAAGTAAAATTTTGAATATTATTGTTTTCATACTTTACTCCGTTTATCTTTTATAATTTAGGGCTGCATTACAATACGAAAGAAATACAATATTATATATATTAAATAAAATAAGATTGAAAAAATATTTCGAGATACATATTCGATCGGTTCGGATTTAATCGAACCCAAAACACCTAAACCCAAACCAAATCCGAAACCCGAAAATTTTTAAAAAATTTACCAACCCAAAAATCGAAAATTTTTTACCCGACCCCGCCCAAAACATTTCGGTTTGATTTGGTTTTCGGTGAGCGGATCGATTTTGCTCACCCCTACCAATGATTATTTCGAACCGCACGTAGGATTCTGTCTGACACGAGGCAAAAACACTTCGGAATGAAGAAAACAAAAATCAACAGAGTCGGAATTCAAACATTCATCCTTAACCCAATTCAATAAACACATTTCACGTCCTCGTACCACCCGAAACACACGCAGTGCGCGCGCGCGCACCCAAAACTCGCGGCCGCTGACAAAAATCAAGAAAAATTGAATCCTGGCTTGCTGTTTTAGCTCGAAAAAGTTGAAAATTTTCGAGTTTTCTTGCAACGGCTGGGCCATTCCGTTGAATTCATTTTAGGGTTTCGTTGTTTTGAGCTGCGTGAAATTGTGAACCTTTGCTTTGAAAAGCTGGCGATGGATTACGAGCCGTACGACAGTAGTGGTGAGTCATTATGTTTTGGAGCCCTGAATATTAGCTCATGCGAAAAATTTAAGCTTTGCTAGTCGTCGTTTAAGCTTATTTGGGTTTGGATTGTCGATATAATTGAAATAGGGTTTGGAAGCTACATGCACTGTTATCTTATTGACGTTTTGATGGCTTGAATTGCATTGGCAATCAAAATAGGTTTTAGATTGTCAGTTCTTGAATTTCTTCCCCTAAGAGTGAGTATCACTGATTTTTCTTGCTCATTTTATAAACGTCTGGTGAGTGTTTGAAGTAATTTGTTTGGGATAAAAAATGTGGCAGGTGCTCAAAAAGCACTTTATTTTTTGGTATCTTCCAGCTGGTTCTTATGCTTGTATTAGTTATGGATTCATGTTAACTTTGGCTGTTTGGGGTTGCTTTGTTTGCTTCCCAGCTCCTTGTTGGATCAACATGGTGACATTGTGATGACTTTTGACAATGTTGGAAAAAAAAATTGTTCTTCACTTCAAAAATATTTCTGTCGTTATGGTTATGATTGTTTTGGAGAAAATACTAGATCTTTACTTTGTTTTGCTGCTGGCGGTTATTATATCTAAAGATAATTTGTACGGGAAAAGGATTCGATCTCCTTTGGATTGATATCCAAATTCCACCATCTGTCTGTGTATCACTTAGCGATATTTGTACGCACAGAAGTGTTAAACAACTCATCTCAGTGTTCCGAGTTCCATTAGTAACACAATTTGACCCTGGCATTACTGTCATATATTTGTTTTCTGTCATAGTCTAAAATTATGATTCTCATCTGGTATGGACTCGCGAACCCTGACCTTTGAAAAATTGTAAGCTTTCATGACATATCTTCAAGTGCCGGAAACTTAGTTTGCTTGTTATGTTTTCGAGGCTGTATTTGTGACTAATATCTGTTTTCCCATCTCTCTTCGATTGCTGCTGTTGCAGGAACTGATGATGATTTTCCTCCACCACATCAGAATAGAATGTCGAGAGGGGGACGCATTTCTGGTAATGGAAGGCCTGCCGTGTTGAGTTCTCACCCATATCCCCAGATGTACGAGGATACGGAGATGGAAGCTCAAATTCACCAGCTTGAGCAAGAGGCATACAGTTCAGTTCTAAGAGCTTTTAAAGCTCAAGATGATGCCATTACTTGGGTACTGTTTACATATATATACCATGGTTGATCAGATTTGAAGGTTTATATATCTGCTCAATGAAATGGATTTTCTTCAGGAGAAGGAGAGTTTAATAACTGAGCTTAGGAAAGAGTTAAGATTATCTAATGAGGAGCACAGAGATCTTCTCTGCAGGGTTAATGCTGATGAAGCAATCAAACGAATAAGGTGTTCTTCATAAAACCAGATCTTTTAGAAAGTCATTACCAAGTTCATTTAATTAGAAAATGACCATTTTTTGGTTATGGAAAATTTGGAAATACTGATAGGGAGTGGAGGCAATCAGGTGGACTTCAACAAAGCATTCATGGCGCAAATCAACCAATGCATGATTCAGTCCCGAGCCCTTCCATCTCAGCTTCTCGCAAAAAGCAAAAGATAACCCCACCATTGCCTTCTGTATCCTTTGGTGGGCCATCTCCTTCCTTCCATGCACAGGCAATGGCTACTACAAACCAGACATCCTCGTTAGCTGCCAAGCGTGGACCTACAACAGGGGCTAAAGGCAAAAAGCACAAATCTGTGAGTTGGAAATTTCACCACTAGTTTTAGCCACAACATCTCAACTGGTGCTGATTTTCAATCATTTGCTTAATTCATCAGATGCCACCTGGTTCTTCAACAAAAATGAATTATCCCTCTGGGCCGGCTGGAAGAGGTCAATTTGGTAGCCGCATTGGTGCCCGTCCAACTGAGCGGCCAGAAGGTTCTTTTGATCCATTGATTGGACGGAAAGTCAAGACCAGGTGGCCTGATGATAATAACTTTTATGAAGCTGTTATAACCGATTACAATCCAATTGAGGTATATCCATATCTCTTTTATCTGTGGATACTTTCTTCCTGTTGATGTAGTTCTTAAGTTATCTTTATGATATTTTCCAGGGTCGACATGCTCTTGTTTATGACATAGGTACTGATTCAGAAACATGGGAATGGGTCAACCTATCTGAGGTAGATACCTTTTTTCTTCAATGTTATAGAATCTTAAGATCGTCATTTCTGTATTTATTATCTATACCATGGTTTCGTAATGTGTGTTTTAATGTTATTGGATAGATTTGTTAAGCTTCATTTTAAAGTAACCTTCTTATGACATAGATTCTAAATGTAAGATGGGTGATCTCTATTTCACTGTAATGGTTGATTTAGTATGTAAAATTTTGTAGCCCCAGCCAACAAACTGAGTAAACACAATTTATTTTTGTCACTTACTTTATGAGTCATTATTTTAAAATGATG